>PVJO010028679.1:0-17801 GCA_004026905.1 Hystrix cristata
GTGAGGAGCCCGGACAGGAGCCCTTTTATCCTGCGCGGGGTTAGTGATGCGCAGGCTGAGCATGCTACTTCCTTCACAGGCAGGGAGGTGACAGAGCCCGGCACTCCCATCCGAGGTCTACAACATCTTCCTCGTGCTTGCCAAGATGTCTGGCATGAGGGAATCAATAAATCTTGATGACTGCTCTCCAGATGTGATGGCGACCTGACATTTCTTTCTTTTCACTTATTTAGCTCAGACGCTATAACTTGAATTCTGTCTTTTGTTTTTTGCTGGGTGATGTAAATGTAGAGATGCGTATGATGCATTTCCTGACCTTGAGTATTTCAAATTTAACTGGAGTAAAAGGGAAATAAACATATACGTCTAATGCCATATGATCCATCTATGATATCACTGTCTCCAAATACATCTAATGCTTGCATGTTCTCAAAGAGAACGATTTGTTTAAATGTAATCAGCTCCTAACTCTTGAGGATGTTGGGTAGTGTAAGACCACTGGGCCCTGGGAATGAAATGTAATAGGTGATGGATGGAGGGTGGGAGCCAGGCCCTGTCTGAGGCAGATGGGTCCCTCAGAGAACTAAAGTCAAGGTAAGATTATATTGATGAACAGACAAAATTGTGAAAGGACCTACAAGAGCTAAGATCACAAGACTCTTACTTAGTATGAAAAAGGCCAATTTGTTCATATTTGTCTTCCTGAGGGATTTGTGATATTTATAAGAAAATAGAATGATCTGTGAGCACGGAATATTGAAAATAATTGATGGAAGTCATGAAGATGATTTATTCAACGTGTTGTTGATGTTGACCATGATGGTGACATTATATGCAGCACAGTTAATGGAACAAATCTGATCATTACTAAGGTTTGTGTAGGATGATTTTTATGAAGTCTTAATTTTATTTCCTCATTGGATTTCATAGTGGTATTGGAGATGAATTTCTCAGTGAATTCATCCACTTGTCACAATAGGGGCTTTTTGTTATTTGTTTCCAAAAAAGTTACAGTCAGAATTAGGACATTATTTATATTTCTATTAAATTATAGTTCTGAAGTGAAGCATTTTATGGTTAATGTACAGGATTGTTCTCTGTGCTTTATAGTTTGTGACTTTTAGAAGCAAAATTTCCAAAACGTGTATGTACTTTTCAACTTACCCACTTTAAAGCATGGTGATTCCATGATTTTATTTTGAGCTACCCAAGAGAGAATGGATGACACTTGCTCTCAAGAATATGGCTTGGGATGGAAGAAAGGGGAAAGGTTGAGTTGGTATTGGCTCTCTTCTCTGATATTCTTCTGGCTCTAAGAATCTCTTGTTGAGGGCTATTTTTTAAAGCTTAGGTCCAGAACTATGCTGGAGTGTGAACTTACTTCACTTTGTTTAAGAGCCCACCATTGCTAGTACATCAGAAGGAATTACTCATGAAGGGTGAAGAGGGTACATTTTCGTACCAGTCTGGATGATGAATTTGAAGAAGGATACAAAAGGTTGAAAAGGAGATCACAATTTCCTCCAGTTTTTCTGATGCCAGAGGCTAGAGACTGCAAGATGGGAACTCTGGACCTTCTAAGGGCTCTATCCTGGCCCCTTGTTGTGACTCTCGATAGAGGAACCACCTTCTGTCTTTCCTCACAGTTCCAGCATTTGCCCTGAGCTCCCTCCCCTGCCACCACTAGCACATCTTCCCCGTGAACTATCTTCCGCTTAAGTCATTCATTTCATATTACTTCATTTAGTAAACGCTTATTGAACAACATTGATGAACTCCATCCAAGGAGCATCGGGAAACCCCTCTAGGAGAGCAGTTGTGTTGATGGGCTTGTTGCAGTTGTAGAGGTGGTACGCTATCTGGAATATGAAGAGATGGTTGTTACAGGAGTGGGGCTTGTGTTAGTTAATTCTGAGGAAGACTCGGGGAAACGAAGTTCTGCTCTGGTTTGGATGCTGATAGAAAGCAGAGGCAGCTCTATAACAGAGTGTCTTAACACTTTTTAACTGGAAAGCATGAGCATTGAGGCAGAGCTAAAACTGTTATTGGTGAAGAGGTAGAAGTCACTGTTAGTTAAGAAAAGGGGAAGTTTGGTCATTTTTATGGTTTGGACAATGTTCTTATATCGTTGATACTCAGAGTGACTTTATTTCTGTTTTGTTTCCTCTGGTCACAGAGTTGTCTGATTTTGGAGTTTTGTGAAATTGTTTATATTCAACAGTAGAAGATCATAGTCTATCTATTAGAGCCAGGCCAGCTGCCGCTGGCACTCCTGGGTTACTTCTTTTCTTAGCAGTGATTTTGGGGCAGATTTTACGGCCAGTAGGAGGGATACAGCAGTTCACGGAGTGTCTCAGTATATCTATTCTGTGAGTTAGTAATCTACCAAATTGAATAACTATAGAAACATTGATTACACCAGGGATAAAGCTCCCCTGAAGCAATTCTACCTTCCTCAGGGGTATGTAAAAAATGTATCAGAGTCTAGACATTTTGGCAAAAGTGAACTTTGTTTCTTGAAGCGGCCAGAAGTAAGCCTTGTGTCAACAACAGCAGCCAGTGTAGCAGCCCTTTTTTCTTAGGGCTGCATCCCTGTGACATCACAGGAGCAGGAGCAGGTGGGAGGAGGAAGCAACACTTGAAAAAGTAGCACAAATCACATTTTGGAAACGTTTCAAAGGATCAAAACTCTTTGCCAATGACTTTAAATGGCTAGTTTTACCTCTTTTGTTTCATGTTCTTTTCTCTTTTATTTTTTTTTTTATTAGTGCATATTTCCAGTACGTAATGTTTACGTTCCTTGTGTGGAGCTGGTCCACTTACACGCATCTTCATTCTTCTCCCATCCCCTCTCCTGCCCTTCCCCTGCACCATCTCTTCCGTGAAGCTCCAGGGGATGTCTGGAGAGCTTTCCCCCAGCCCCTCCCTGACTGCCTGTCTTAGAAGCTGTCTCACAAGACTGGAACCCGAGCTCCTCAAGCCCGCCTTCGCCTTGATGAGCTGCTTCTGACTCTCATCCTTCCTTCTCCTCAGGAGATGAGGTGTCCTGCAGGTGCCACGCGTGGACAGATAGGAGCCATAAGATGGTGGTCACTTCTCCCGGAGCATAAGGGGCCCAGTTCCAGGAGGCCCAGCCACAGAAACTTGGCTCTCTATGGGCTCCCTACGGACTCACAACATTGAGGAAATACAGGGGCTGGTCTGGCTGGATGAACACTGGGAGAATCTCCTCACTTAGTCATTCTGATTGGTGCTGAGGGAACAGGCAGTGCAGGATCTCAGGTTTAGCTCTTAGGAGTGTACTCTGGACAGTCCACATCAGCAATCTAGGATGAATCAACAAACACAAGAATCTCCCTTTGCTTACGATTTGCAGTTCTTTCTCGGTTCTGTCCCTCCCGTACCCATAACAATTGCATCCTAAGACAAGCAGCTCTTAAGGAAAAAGAGGAAGAAGTAGCCAGACAGTGCCATGTGCCTTCAATGCCAATTTGAAGGTATGCTCCTAGGTGCTTAGATACATTCTAATTTGGTCCGGAGATTAAGTTGTAGTATCTTGAGGTATGTTTACCTCCCTAGCCTCTGAGAATGCTCAAGGTGTTTCCACTATGTGACAGTAGATTGGACTAGAATTTTCTTTTAGTATCGGATGTTGACCGAAGTCCAGAAGTTGAAAATAATAACACTTATTCCCTTAAATTAAGTGTAGAAGAAGCCACAGAACATCTCTGTAGGAATGGCTACAAAAAGATGGAACTCTATTTATTTGTTCCAGCTGTATATTGGGAAGGCTGAATTCTGATGAAGATTTTTCAGAGAGGAGAGTTAATGTCCTAGAAGGGAGTGCTGTGGTTGTTCCTTTATTTCGTACAGAGCGGGGGAGTGCTGCACTCCTACAACAGAAATCGATTTAAGGGAGGATTCTCAGGGACAACTTGTAGGTGATAGAGGTCTCTGAAAGAAAGAGACACAGCACTTTTTTTTTTTTAACATAGTGCCTTCACACTGATATTCATTCCCAGCATGCTGTTCCCCTATTAGTTTTTATTTTGAAACAGGGTCTCACTAAGGTGCCCAGAGTGGGCTTGAACTTGTGATCTTCCTGCCTCAGCTTCCCAGAGCGCTAGGATTATAGATGTTACAGGTATGTGCCACCACGCCTTTCTGGGAGACAGGATTTTTATCCTCAAGATGAATGTCTGCTTTGATAGCAGACTTGGTGATGTGCTCTCTGGTCCTAATTGTTACATGGAAGACAAGAGACTAAAGAGATAGAACAGGATGGTGATATGAGGCAGCACAGGAAGCTGGGAAGGAAGGAAAGCCTGCAGTCTTGCTAGTGTGTTTGGGATGGTTGTGTGGTGGGTACGGTGATCTTAGCATTAAGAAGCTGTGGTTTGTGCCAGTGAAAGTGTAGGCTTAGGAAGCATCTGAAGAGCTCAGATTGGGCCGCACAGCCTATGACTAGGAATTGTCCTATGAAGGGACCCCTCGTGGATACCCCAGAAGGACTCACATAAACAGCCTGCAACATGGCTCTCATATGGAGCCTGCCATACAGAGGGAGCAAACAAGCAACAGAGGAAGCTAGCGGTATAGTCAAACATGAAATATATTTCCTCTCTCCTTTCCTCATCTTCCAAATACAGTGGAGGAGAAAGGGTACTCAAGAGGAAAGGGGGAGGAGAAGGAATGAAAGAGTCAATTACATCTCCTTCCAACTCCTCGTTCCTTTGGGGAGCCATAGACAGTGCTCAGGAAAGGAAAGATTTGAGTTAGAGAGTTTTGAAGAGGATTAAATTTGGCTGGTCTGGACTTAATCATCCATGACAGCGAGTGAAAGAATGTGGAATTTCCTTGAGATACTGTGTTTCAGTCAGCATAACAGAGGGGAAAACAATGACTAGAAAACAAAAAACTGCTTCTCGTTCTATTACATTGAGTTTAGAACATTTAATACACCAGTATAGAGGAACTTTTTAACAGGAGGGCTATTTTTTAGAATCCCTGCCTTTTCTAGTATCAATTCAAGTCAATAAATTCCAAGACTCAGTTGGAAGTTGAGTGGAAGTTTCATCATGTCCCCACACAGGTGCGCAAGGTCCCCGGGAGTGGGAGGTGGGAAGTTTCTGTAGGTGAGGGACACGATAAAGTTGTGGAGGTCAGAGTGGAAGTCCTCCAGGGATAGGAGCATCTTAGGAGCTCAGAGGCTGAGGAGTAGAAATTGGGTGTGGAATAGTGGGAATATCTGTGTGCCCACAGGAAAGATGGAAAATGGAAAACTCTCTGGGAGGCAATAAATTATTGGCCAAGTTCTTTGGCCGCAACAACTTCTCTCTCCTTCTCCAATTCTTATCTGTAATTCTTCTCATGTGCCATATTTTCTCAAAACTTCCATCTGTGTTGAACGTGAAGAGAGGAGTTGACACATTAGGCACGCAAAGGATTTGTGCTGGAAATGAGGTGTGTTGCTTTAGTGACTGATACTGTGTGCTCAAGGGATACATTTTGGCTTTGAGTGAAGTCTCATCTGGGAAG
Organism: Hystrix cristata; assembly: GCA_004026905.1. NCBI lineage: Eukaryota > Metazoa > Chordata > Mammalia > Rodentia > Hystricidae > Hystrix > Hystrix cristata. The sequence continues at coordinate 5,539 of PVJO010028679.1, forward strand.
GGCCTGAAGTGCATCCAGGTTCACCACTATGTGATAAGGGAGGGAAAGTAAATGGGACCATTGAAGGAACCCAATGATATTCAATAGAGAAAACATGGAGCAGGCTTCACAAAAATATGGCGTCTAGGAAAACACTGAAGGGTTCTGCTGAGGGAAGGTCATTCTGAAAATTAGACCCAAGATAGGGTTGCCAACACCAGAACACAGTGAGAACCGCAAACCTGATATTTATGAGTGAACATGATTTTAAAATGAAAAAGCCTAGGATTTGTGAGTATGTGATTTTTAGGTTAAGTAGAAAGTTCTGTGAGGGACTCACCCACTCTTGCCATCATCACCAAGGTCCTGGGTTGGGACTTCTCAAGCAAGGAGGTGGAGGGATGAGGGAAGGGGAAGGGCAATGCACTGGCAGAACTCTTTGGCTCCCTGGATCACCCAGTGATGCTTCTCTGTGGTTTCCCAACACTGGTCACTGCTGGAGTGGCTGCAAGCCCAGGTCTGACGCTGTGCCCAACAGGATATGAAAAGCCTGAGACCACGCAGGCAGAAACATTCCCCAGAGCTGAAGCTGCAGCAGCCCCGAGAGCTGAGGCTCAGCATGAAGAGACTGCAGTGGGCAACATGCAGGGTACTGGAGAAGGCGCTTGGGAGACGCTTGGCACTGGCTTAACACTGCCTTACGGGGGAACTTTAGAGTCCAGATGAGGGGGACATGCAAATCAGGGCATGTGTTTACATCCATTTTAAAACTATTTATTTCAGAGCTTGTGGTTGTGAACACACAACTTAGCAAAAGTTTCTGAGCAGATATTAAAGGGAAATAGAAAGTAACTTGGGTCGGGGGACCCTGATTCCAGTGAGGAAGGATCAAATACTGGCGCTCTTTTCCTATTTTAGTCTGCAGGTGAGAAGTGGGTGGTGCAGTAGGGAAGGGGTGAGGGCAATTCAATCTTATTTTGGGGGCCGTTTCTTTCTTCATGCCTAAACCCTCTGCATATCCATGGCAGGTATCATGAGCTTTAAGGACAGAAGAGCTCCAATAACCCAAAGTCTCTTAAAATATCTGTTCCTCAGTCTTTCCATTGTTCTGTCATTCTTAATGTTTCATTCTTTCAAACACTTCATATTGAGTTGGCAATATACACCTTGCTGGGCAAAGGAGATGCAAGAATGAAGAAGATACTATCCCTATCCTTAGGCTTATAATGTGGGGTTGAGAGACACATAGTAAATTAAACATGAGCCCCTGAGGATGTGGTAGTACATATATGTGGGAATCCTCAGACCTGAGGGAAAAAAGCTTTCTGGTGTCCTGCAGTGACTCTGAGTAAATGACGAATCCAGATGTTGTCATATGCTGTCTTGTGATGGTTGATGAGACAAGCAGGTTATGGAGCCTGTATCTGTCGAAAGGCAGTAAATCCACATGAAGCGATAAAAAGATGATTGTGAAGCCAAGAAGCATTGAGGGGGCCACCAGGATGGAGACAAAAACCTGGGTAAGAAGGAAAATGGGTTTGAGTGACTCTCTAGGAGCATCCAAAGTCTTAGAAGGAGAATAATATGCTCACTAAAGGAATCTGTTTTGGAGACATGTACTCTCAGGTTTGAATCTCTCCCTGATTCTCCTAATAGCTGTGTTAAGGTAGAGATGTCTGAAGAAAGAAAAAGCTATTTATATAGAGGTACCACCCAAAGATGTCACAAGTGAAACTGTAGATGGAATAAGGCATCTACAAAGACTGTGGTGACATGCCTTACACGTTAATGAATATTTAAATGACATTATGCCAGCGTCATACTGACCGTAGTATTAACTTGAAGAGAACCAGACAAGAGAGTGATTTGGATTGCCTGGTATTGCTAAGAAAGATTATCCCAAAGATGGGTGTTAGTGCGTGAGTGTGATTCTAATGAGTTGACTTGGCAATAATTGTGAACACCTGACATAAAGTGGACTGAGGTTGTGGAAAGTGCAGTAGATTAGGTCTGTAGCAGTTTCCAGTGCATTTTTATAACTATATATATATATATATAGTTATATCCTGAATCAATATATTAAAAATATTTAAGAATGTGATCACCGTTTAAATTTCAAGTTTGTATTAAAATAATCAGTTGATAAAACATTATTCTGTTAAATGTGTCTGATTATTCTGATACAGGGAAGGCTCTAGGCATGGCCATCTTTTTAGATGTGCTCATACATTATAGCCGAGTGGAAAACTAAAGATCTTTCAAGACACTTGGGTGAATGTGGTTGTTTACTGAACCTGGTGGATGGAGAAAAAACTGGGAAAGAGATGGACTGTTCAACTTTCAAACTAACATTTTACCATCAGAGGCAGCAATCCCTTGTTTTAATTAGCTCAGACCTTTGGCGTATAAATAAGCAGAGGTTAGCTGTCCTTTATGTAGCCTTCAAAACAACGACATCTAATTCCAAACATTGTGCCCATGATGGAGGCCTTCACTGAGTTCAGCGACCCTTGGGTAGTATCTGTACCATACTCCAGAATGACAGTCCTACTGAATAAAGACCCAACTCTGTTGACTCTACTGCCTTGCAGTGAAATCAAAAGCTATCCCCTCTCTTGCATTCCAGAGGGTCTCGTCCCACCATGATTCAAGGGTCTAAGCCACTAACACATAATAGCTGTTGAACATGTGAATTATTGAGGAAATGGGTTTGGGGGTTAGTCTGGGAGTCCCCTTAGAAGGACTGAAAAATCTCTGTCTATAAATTACTAAAACCTAACTTATCTAGGCCAACTTTTAGTGACAATTAATAGTTGCTGTTACTTCTGGCTTCCTCTGACTGTAAAAATGTCTCACATCTCTGAGAGGACTCGGGAACAGCAGGGATTCTAGTGGCACATCGAAGTTTAGACCTACCTGGAGAAGCACTGCCAGTCTCTCAGCCTGGCCCCAGAGACTCCTGGCAGATGATGTGTTACAGGGTTTAAGACTAAGAACTATTTCTCTGTCTCCCAATGTGAACTTAGGACCTTGGCCCATAAATCTCAGTCATGTCCATCCTCAGATCCTATTTCTAGGGCCATCAAGCAGATCTACTGTTCATTTTATAGCCTCAAATTAGAGAGTCATTCTAATACAAGGCTTTGCAAACTTAAAATTCTTGGCAAGTTCCTGTCCAGGAACCAAGAACATCCATCCTTTTACCTTATCTGTCATATTTGTATCATAATCATTTTTCCTGGTCCTTGGTCTAGTTCTATCCAAGAACTTCTCAAATTTGGAGTAGTGAGCGGTATGTAGCAGTGACTTGAAAGTCTATTTTAATGTAAGTCCTACAGCTGTGGCAATTTTAAAAGACATATTTTCTTAGCTGACTGATTTGAGCATTGATATAAATTTCTTAGAGCATTTCTGGCATCAGCTTCCTCTTTGAACTCCTTTTGGTAGCTTTTTGATCCTCAAATTTTGAAAAACAAATAAGTGTCTGTGAACATAGGAGAAGAAACTAATTTCCAGCTTGCTATTTTCCAAGAGTTTTAAGAAAACTTTTACAATTTAATACATTCATATGTTATCAGATATGACATTTTCTCTGTTATATTTGGCTTCAATCTGGCTTCTCAGTATTTATCTACTTTGGCTCAGAGTCTATTTTATTTCTTGAGATTTCTGTATTTTCCTGATAAATATTCTGGCTTGAATTTTGACTGCCCCTTTCTCTTGTACTCTGTTATGCTCAAACTCGGCAGTCAAAACGAAAAAAAATTTTTTTTTTGATGCACATTGAATGTAGTGATTTCAAGTCTGGGATGCTGCTTAGTTCTACATTCTGAGTGCACATTCTTAAAAGTGCACCTCATGCGACTTGGCGTTTTAGTAATATAAAGTTTAGCAAGCAAAATACTACAGAGTAAAATAATTGCAGAGGAAAATTTTGTTAGATCTAAAACATCTTAGAAGAAGTCAGGGCACCACGGTGGCCGGGAGCAGGGGCTGGGTTTGTGCTGCAGCTGCCGTGAGATGCCGGGCAACCGATCCACATGATCCACATCATAAAGTGGGAGAAGAGTAGTGTGCAGTTCAAATGATCAGAGCGAGGATTAAACTGTTAATGCAGGTCAGGCCCCTGGTGTACAGTAAGTAGTAGGCAAAACTGAATTTATGGATGTACCTGATTTATAACCACTACCGTGATCTCATTTTTATTTCCTCTTTTGCCATTTTTCTCTGAGTGTGTGCCCTCTCAGTCAGCTCCCACGGTCCGCCTCCGGATCACTGCACAAAGCCAGTACTCTCTCCCCTGGTGGAGGCCCGGCCTTGTCCTTCTAGTTCTTGCAGCTCAGCTTGTGTCTCCAGCTAGATCTTTGTCTGATTTTACGGAAACTAGAGAAAGTTGACTCTGAAAAGTCTGTGGACCGAGGAGCCCAGTCAGGGCCTCCCAACCGTGATGCTCAGGAGCAGCGGGTTGCTGGGAGAGGGTGACAGGACTAAACTCCCCCAGCCTGGCTTCACGTTTTCATCCTCCTCCTCACACAGGACAATGCACGTGACACCAGGGAGCCAGGAAGCCCTGTTGCTTGCTAGTGTATTTTGTACTCGGGCTGCCTACTTGCTTGTACCAAAAGACACTGTCCCACACTTGTCAGTGGAATGCAGAGTCAGCTATGGCCCAGAGCACGACACAGTAATTAACCGAATACTAGGCAGACAAATGAATAAAGAGTGTGCCCCCGTGTGATAAATGCTGTCATGTAAGTGACTGCGCACGAAGTCTGCAATGCTTTGTATGTCAACCTGCTTTTTACCAGCAGGTCCCCTCAGAAAAATGGGGCATCCAGATGTGATCAGCTCTTGCTTTGGGAGATGGTGCCTGAGCGAGAGGCACTGGACATTCAGAGTGAGTGCACGTGGAAATGGATGGAAGGGAGAAGTTAGGGTCCCTGAAAGGCATTAGAGGGCTGTCCACGGTGTCCAGCACCATGCCTTAGCGGTGTCTAGGAGGCAGCAGGGGGGTCCTGGGCAGGAGAAGGGTCAGGTTGAAAGGCTAATGAAGAGAAGACCATTGCAGCTGTAGCGACAGGAGTTACAGTTAGCCTGTTGCAAAAGGCATAGTATTTCTATCAAGGTCCCAGGGGATGTATGCGCTTCATCAGAAGACTATAAAAATGCATAAGGAAGAAGAGACCATCCGACTGGACTTGTTGAGGAAGCCCTGCAGATGTGAATGACAGTTGATGGGTTTCACGAGAACAATTCTCTTGTATGGGTTGCTGCTTATGAGGTGGGTGGTGATGTTGAGTCCACCTCATTTAATAGCTTATGTGTTTTGTATACAGTGAATTGCTGTAAACTGAATGTATTTTCATGTGAATTTCATTATAATTTTGGAGATTAATTTATCATCAAATTTCTAATAATAAAATACTCATACTTTTGTAGAAACTTTTTCAAAATAAACAACAGTCAAGAGTACAATCTATACAATGTTTGGGAAATGGGATATAAACCATTGAAAGGAGTGGGGCAGTGAGTATTTGAAGCTCAGAGAGGATGAGATTTCTGGACCAGCCAAGAAAATCAAGCCCCACTTGTCGAGAGAGAGACAATCCGGGCCATGGAAGATGGGAGCATCTGTATGTGGGCCCAGAGCAGGAGGGCCAGTGACAAGGGCCATTCTTGTGCCCCTGCAGAGATGCAGCAGCACATGCTGCCATCACTGTGGACCTCAGTGTCATGTGGTTGGGAGGGAAGCGGAAAGGGACAGAGAGCGCTTCTGATGGAAGAGACTCCGACAGCCCCCAAATGCCTGGCCTTGAATTTTGTGCAGAACAGCCATCTCTTATTTCCCTCCTTGTCTCCCTTCCTCCCTTTTTCCTTCCTTCCTTCTTTCTATTGTTACTTCTTTAGAATGTGCCGAGCTGAACAGCCCATTGTAATCTCCATTCACAGACCTTCTGCATCTTCCTAGCCAGATGCCAAGAGTTTTCCTGGGAGAAAAGTCACGAACTCTCCAAGTATCTTTGACTCAGCCTTCTTTTAGACCTTCCATTTAAATTTTCTCACTCATTCATTCACTCGTCCATTTACTCATATCCAGACAGGATGGGTTGCACTGGACAGGATTTGGCTGCACACAGGGGACAGGGGACTTAGATTTGGTCTGTCTTCAACAGTGTAATGGGGCAGACAGATGCATAATAAAATAAGCATGATTCAACGAGGTAAGTGCCTCATTACAAATATGTGGCAAGTTCTCAGGTCTGAGCTCAGGGCTCTTGGGTGTCTGTCCCCTTTTCCTGAAGTGACTCTGAGGGAGAGGATGTGTCCAGACTTTGTCACCTGCTGTCCTGTCACTTGGGATGAGAGCAGAGATGAGGTCACTGGCCCATCAGAACAACATTTTGACAAGTAGTAGCAGCAGAGATACAGCCACCTGATCTGTTCACGGGCAGCCAGTCGGATGGCAACACCAAGATGCACTCATGGAACCCAGGTGTCCACACCAGAGGGAGAGGCAGTGCCAGCACTGAGGGAGAATGGAACGGAGAAGAGCATTCTGGAAACAATCAAAGGTAGAGTGAAGCATGTCAAGAGCATTCATTTTGGAGTCAGACATTCCTGGGTTTGAAGCCTGTGTCACCAGGTAATATTAGTGTCTGGAGAAAAAACAGTTTGTAAAACAATAGGAGCACGATACACTAAGGATATGTCAGAGTTAGAGAGAAGATTTCTCTAGAAGCTGGAATGATATAGTTTGAACACTAAAATACATCTGAGGACCATGTATTTTAGTGACTTTGATATTTTTTCTAAAACTCCAGGAATAGTTTCAGGTTGGGAGTGACTCAACTTGGCTGGGGAGGGGAAGGGAGATTAGCGAGATGTGACTAATATTCATGGGCGTGGTGGTGACGAGGTTTAGACTGTGAAGCTTGGCAGTGGTTGACCAAAAGTTTGGAAGCTGCAATTATGCTGCTGTGTAGTGTTTTTCCATAACATCTGATTCTGGCATTAGAGATGCTCTGTCCCCTGAAACATCACTTTCAAGAATGGGACAATTTTTTTCATATCGCAAATATTCATTAAAGCTTTTAAAAAAATGTTGATGAAAATTATGTGTCTGATTATTCCATCACAATAAGACCTGTAGGTGTAGCTGAAATAGGGAATATACATGGGTGGAAAAGGATGGCTGCAAGAAGAGATTTGGTGGCATTGTGGAGGGTGGGAGGGAGGGACAGAGAGACAGGAGGAGACCAGGAGGACAGAGGCCTGCTTGCACAGGACCTTTGTCTCATCAGTATTGACACTCCACCCCTCTCCTCACTTTGCTGTCATCTCTTGGTGTGGAAATAGCAAGTGCCTGTCTTTCTTGTCACCATCAGTTCCCCTATTTCAAATCCTCAATACTTTGCCCAGGACAGGGGTCTTCTCTGGATTTATTCAGTGAACACCATTGTCCCCTCTCCCCCAAAGCACGAGTGTCTGGGCTGCCTGAGGAGAGAGCTACTGTGTTTCACCCTCTGTGCTGCATGGAGAACTGTGAACTGTCACCCTCACACCCATTTTGAATGTGAGTTCCCAAGAAAAGAAATTTTGTCTCTCTGATTCCCTGTTGCACCACTAGTGACACTAGGATTGAGCGCACAGTAGATGCCCAGTAACAATGTGTTGAATGAATAAATGAGTGTTGTTTGGGTTTTATTTTCATTGCCGAGGGCTCCACTTTTGTTGCTTCTATCTTCTCGGGATCTCCTTAGTGTCCCAGTTAGGTACTTTGTCGGTTGACCCTGATCCCTTTTGTTTTAACTCAGATTAACTTCAGCACGGTGGTTGGAGGTGCTTTGGGTCTGTGTTCTACAGCCCCTATCAGAAGGCAAGTTTCCATCCTCCAGTCTGGTCCAGCCTGTAGCACCCTTTGCCAGGTCTGCACAGAACTGTGAGGCCTGCGCTCTGTCCCCTCATCCAGAGAGGGAAGCCCTGCAGGCCCTCTCAGATGTGTGTGGTTTTTCCCTGAGAGCTGGCTGCTCGCTGCTGTGTACACACTCGGCTGGTTCTTGTCTCTCCCTGCTTCAGACTGAAAGTAACCAAAAGCCCAAAGCTGAAGCTTCTGCTGCAACACGCACCTTGGCATTCTAGACCCGGTTGGTGCATGTTTGGTATTGAGCTCCTCAGGGCCCCTTTTAATCCCTCCAATTTTAAGAATTAGTACAGGGAGTTTGATAAAACTCTTTGATAGTTCATTACCTGCAGAAAGTTATCCATAGTTTTTTCTCCACTGCCTGCTTTATAAGGTTTGTAACATTAATTTCTCTTTAATATTTGCAGTTCGACTGTAGCTGGAGTTCTGTGACATTTCAATGACTTTCTGGCAAAATGAGTTTTTACTCTTAGTTCACATTTAGGAACATTATTCAACCCCAGGAGCACCAGGATTTCACGATTTAGGCCCCAAAATGCCACTGTCCTGAGCTTGTACTTCTTATATATTGGCATTAGGGAGGTACAGAGACTCAAAATTAATAAATATTTATTTTTTAATTATCTATTTAGCATCCCTGCAGCAGTTGTTCTTTTTTTCCCCCTAAAATTCTTATTTTGCACCACTCCAATCACCTTGATGACTGAACCCCCAGTCACATCTCTGCCCTTTGACCTCATTTATGTAAATAGTCCTCTAAACTTTCATCTGTCTGTCTGGATCTTCATAGAGTAAGCCAATGAATCTTCCTCCCTGAGGCTCCCTCCATCTTTTCTCTTCCTTTGTCTTTTCATTTGGCTTCTCCTCTGCTCGATTTCTGTTTCTTTGTCTTGGGACCACTGCTACTTAAATGGGATCCTATAAAGAGCTCATCAAAATCATTCCCATGTGACACGATGAAAAGTTGGGCATTATCAGCGTCTTCTTGGTTTTCACGAAAAGTCAAACCAACAGCCTGCTCACTTTTCTCCCTCTCGTTCCAACGTAAAATTCTTTGTAGTCCTTCTACGAATGGAAAAGGCATGATTTGTTGTTTTTTTTCTGGTGCCTGACTCAGAATCTGTCCCCAGAGCTGGGTCTTGCTGGTTGAGGAACTGAGAAGAGGGACAAAACGAATCACAAGTGAGATTTCCAGTGGTAGCAGGACCTGAAGCTTTGCTCCTAGACAGGATCAGGCACATGTATTGTCGCTCCTCAGCTGGAGTGGCAACTGTGAGATGCTGATGGGAGAGCTTGGAACCCTGGACAGGAACCCCCCCGCCCAGTCTGTGAGAGCTGGAGCAGGGTATCTGAAAGGAAGTGTCCAGAAAGGATGCACCAAGGTGAGGATTTTCTTGGGCCTCTGGGATGCCTGTTTCCTCTACAATCTCGGCACCATCAGGCTCCAGGTCAGCAGCAGCCCCCAGAGCTGTGGCCGCAGCCAACGCCCCCACACTGCCTACCGCTGTCGCCCTCACAGGAGTCAGAGCTCTGCAGCCGGCACCTGTGGAACCTGCGGCGCCTGCGGTGGCCCAGGCAGCAGCCCCCCTCAGAGCTGGAGCCGAGGCCAACGCAGCCCCCAGAGCAGGGAGCAGAGCAGGAGGAGGCAGCAGGCAGACACTGTGCCTGGCTCTTCCGGGGGCACTTGGGGGAGGGGCCCCTGGGAGGGGGCGGGCACTGCTGCTGGTTCTGCTGGCAGGACATCTTTGCGCGGGCGCGGGGAGGTGGGGGAGTCAGTGAACCTGGAGAGAATGAAGAAAAGTTCAGTGTAAAAGCTTTAGGCCAGAGGCGCCTCCGGGGATGATTTTATAAAGCCCTTGCTCCTCGGACCAGCCGCTTCCTAGGCTGGACAGGAGAAAGAGAAACTGATCTCCCACTAAATTGACCTGGAAAGACATTTCTTTCCACTTTGTCCTGCTTCCAGAAGAGACGCTGACGCTTCTAACTGGATTTTAATTCTCCCGTGTTCAGTGAAGTCAACAAACTGAATTGGATAATGACTCCTGCAGAGCTCTCTGGGCATCCCCGTGTCTCTCAGGCAGCCCTGGAGGGGTGCTGAGAGCCTGGGCTGACCTGCTCTCTGTCCCCATCCCCTGCTCCCCGCGCCCGGCCCCCGGTGCCCTCCAAGTTCTCTCTGCTGCCTCCACAGCAGACACCTCGGCTTCGCTCTTCCCCACCGAAGTCCGGGCTTGTCTTCCACACACTGTCGTCACTGAGGGTCTGTCCCGGGCGGGAGCCCTTTTATCCTGAGCGAGGTTAGTGATGCGCAGGCTGAGCATGCTGCTGCCTTCACAGGCAGGGAGATGACAGCCGGGGCAGAGACAGCACCGTCCATTAGTCATCTTCCTGTGCGCTCACTGTGATGTCCCATGAGAGGGAACCAGGACGGTGTCTTCCCGCCTGCTGTCATCTCACTCTGGTCTGCCGTGCTCGCCACTCCGCCCCTGGCAGCATGTAGCGGCTCTGCGCTCGGGCTCTGCTGGGAGCAGCCGGGCCTGGAGGCACCTGGCTCTTCTTTGTTCTTGGGTAGCTCACGGTCTGTGGGGAAAGCGAGAGGGATGTGTTAGCCCACACACATTCGTGAACACAGAGTCAAACCCCAAGTGTAAATGTTGTAGTACGGCCCTGTATGAGGTCTGCAGGCCTGAGGTTGTGGTCTCTGGTGTCAGCCTCCCTGCATGTGACCCAGAGTTCCCCGGCACACCCACATGTCACCGGCCAGTGTCAGCTCAAGCTCATGGGGTGGCGGGGTGGGGGGAGCAGTGAAAGGGCGAAAATAGAGCTAAGACCCTGTTTGGTGAAGCAGCAACCAGCAATCCAATTATGGGGCTTCCTCGGAGAGAGGGAGGTAGAAATGAGTTCGTTTTTGTTGAATGCAATAACTTACTAGAGCCAACAGTATATGACATTTATGTGTAGTCTATGTAATTAAGCTGAAGGCCTTTCTAAAGTAAATTTACCATTTGTTATGCGATATTTACCACACTTTTAACGAAAAATAACTCTCAAGGACACAAGATAATTTAATAATCCTATTTAAATCACAACATTTGTCTATCAAGTTATATTTCTTATTTATATTTTCTGATACATATCAATATTCATGGTCTATTTAAAACTGGTTATAGCAGTTTAGAAAATGACAGAGTTATTCCTCAAAGACATTTTAAATGAAATGTTTTTATAGTGTGTCTCATTCTCCTATGAATATTAAAGTGTATATGATTAGTTACTTGCTTTTAGATTAAAATATTTTTATAAGAAGCCTTAATTTCTTATTCTCTCTCTCTCTCTCTCTCTCTCTCTCTCTCTCTCCCCCTTTTGCTTCACTTTTCCAGTGCTCTTCTTTGAAACATGGGGATTTCCTAGTTCTTTCTCCAGAGGCTTGGGAGATAATGCCTTGCCCTGAGTCAGAGGGAAGAGCAGCCCAGGATGGTAAGTGGGGAGGCGGTGCGGGGGCACAAACCCCTCCTCAGTTTCCTTTCAGACTCAGAGCTGTTTCACTCACATTGTTGGATGTCCTACCAAATGGCTCCAGTTCTAGAGAAGGAACTGATGAGAAAGGATGATGGAAGTATGTTCATACTGCAATGAGTGATAAAACTGAAAAATGGACATAGACTGGTGGAAATCATGGTGCTTGGTTCACCAGCTTTGCCAGCGTGCGATGCCCAGGAGGGTGCCAGCTTGGGAGAAGGGCAAGGACTAAAGCAGCGACCACTTTCAGGGAACCTTGGCCCCATGCTAAGTCTGTCTGGTCTCTGGTCCAAGATCCTGGTGCGGAAATGGCCCCACATCTGTGTCCCACAACCTTAACATTTGGCCTCAGACACTGTTGTAGATTTAAGAGTTTTTTTCCTCCCCAGAATTCATGTGTGAAATCCTGACCCCCAATACGATGGTATTAGAGAACTGGATTTTGTGAGGTGATTGGGCTGTGGGAGTGCCACGCCAGTAAGTGGGGATTTGTGCCCTTATAAAAAGACCCCAGAGAACCTTCTAGTGCCCCATCAATCATGTGTGGACACAAGGAGAAGTTGGCAGAAATAGGGCTGGAAGCAGCTTCTCACCACAATTTCACCGCACTGCTACCCTGATCTCAGACTCCCAGCCAGGAGGACAGTGAGAAGTAAGTTTCCACTTCTTGTAAGCCTCCTGGTCTCTGGCACTCTGTCATAGCAGCCTGAGAGTGCTAAGAAAGCCTCAACTCCTGTGGTTGATACCCGCCCTCCTGCGGTTTCCTCTCACTGAAGTCATTGTTTCCAGATGTCTTAAATGAGAAATGCTTTGTGGATCATAAACATGGACCAGGCACCATGGACGC
>PVJO010028680.1:0-17756 GCA_004026905.1 Hystrix cristata
TGTCGTTTTTTTTTTTTTTTTTTTTTTTTTTTTTTTTTTTTTTTTTTTTTTTTTTTTTTTTTTTTGGTGGTGCCAGGGATCGAACTCAGGGCCTTGTGCTTGCAAGGCAAGCACTCTAATCACTGAGCTAAATCCCTAGCCTCCCTTTAGTTTCTGCTTCCATCGCATAATAATTTTTTTAAAATATAAATGTTTATAATGATAAATTAACAATTCATACTAACTGTCCAATTAAAAACAAATTAAAGCACTAGAAAAATTATTAGTTTTGTTTGTTGCATGCTTTTATCATGGGATACAAGTAAGGCTAAAACTATTAGTTGAAATTTCCAAGGAAGAGCTGACTTGAGTGAACTCGTGACTTCCTATGTCCCTACACCTAGGAGCAGGAAGCCAAAGATGCACCAGCCATCAAAAAGACAAACTTGAATTTGAATCAAGTCACCTCATGATCCAGAAGCAAAAACAAATTATCTCTGAAGAAGGTAATAGCATTTAGAAACTCAAATTATCTATGAAATTTTAAAGAAGTTTTCAGACAAAGATTATCACTCAATAAGAAAAATTTACCTTGATAAAAGGAAGGGAATATGAAAATTATGAGGAAAAAAATCTAAAACAACAGATATTGGGTTTATTGGATGAGTTTTAAAATAATCGTGATTAATTCACTTCAAAGTTATATGAAAAATGAAGAATTTCAAAAGAAAAGCAGAAGTTAAACATAAAGGTAGAATTAATTGGAAATTCCATAACTAAAAATCTGTAAGACATAACATTAAACATGCAAGGAAGAATGAGTTCTGAAGCACATTAAATCTAGATGAGAGAGTACTAAGTGAATGAGAAAATAGCAGAAATTATCCAGACTGAAGTAAAGGAAGAAGGGAAGTATGGAAAAGAATGCAAGAGATGAGATAGAAACATTCTATTATTTGCAAAATTGAAAACCAAAGAAGGTATTGCAGAAAGAATCAAACAGAAGCAATGTATGAAGAGACAGTGATTTAGAAACTTCTTCAAATAATGAAACATATCAAATCAAGGATTCAAAATGTGCTATAACCACCAAGCAAAATAAAAAAAGAAAGTCACACTTAGAAAATTAAAATGCTGAAAGGGAAAGAAATGAGAAACTCTTAAGAGTTGCAGGAACGGAGGAGAAAAGTTGTATTTGTACACATACACATATACACACCCTGTTATCACTCTGAGTCTATAATAAAACTGGCATCCCCCCAAAAAAAATCTCACCTATTTAAATTGTTCTATATCGTTTCTTACCATTTGTTTTTCATGACAAGTGACTTTTGTCGATTGCAGAATTCTCTGTTTTTGACTTTGGATTTGGTATTCTTTATACATCTTGGATCTACATACTTATTTCCTTTTCCAGATTTGGGGATTTTTCACCTGTTATGTCTAAAATAAGCTTTCTGTTTCTTTCTTGCTTCTAATTCTGGGACTTTTGTTTTGTTGAAATTCTTCTAACAGATTCAATAAATCCTTAAACTTCCCTCATTCCTTTTTTTTTTTTTTCCTCTGTATCCCTTACTGTTTCAGTAACCTATTTTGAGTTCATTCCTTATTTCTTTTGCTTGATCAAGACTTTTGTACTTTTCAGGGGAGTGTTTCTTATCAGTTACTGTGTTTTTCAGTCCCGTGATTTGTGCTTGGCATGTTTTCATACTTCCTATCTCTTTGTAGAAATTCTCACACTGTTCTCTTGATATGGGTAACTACCTTTGCATATTAGTTTAAATTATATGCCAGGTAAATCATATAACTCCATTTTGTTAGAGCTGGTTTCTGGAAATTTATCTTTTTACTCTGGTATATTTTTGCTTGGTTCTTCATTCTTCTTGACTTTTGTGTCTGTGTCTGTGTACTACACAAAGCAGACAACGTTTGTTTTCTTCGACAGCTCCAATGTATAAGACTGGTCAGATAGATGCTAGAATTTCGGGAGGGTCCCAAGAACTTGTGACTTCGGATACACTGGCCAACTCTTTCTCTCTGTAAGGGGAAACTAATGATGGAATTTTTGTTTACTGCAGGCCGAATGTGTGTTGTGGGGAAGGGCAGGAGATCAACTCCGTCTGCTACTTCAGGCCGGCTCCTTGGCTCTTTCCAAGCTACTAGACTGAGCCAGATATCTCAGAGCTCTGAGACCTGAACGACAGATGGTATGTGGCCCTCCAGTGAGACGCTGGGAGAAGCTGGGGTGCTGGACGCAGGCGTCAAAGCCTTCCCTTCCGGGGTAGACCTGGGAACTGGGGATCTCATACTGTTCTTACGACTTTGCACAGAGTTTCGGGCAAGAGGGTATCTTAAGTCTGTGTATGGCCTTCAGTGAGTTTGTTTTATATTTTCCAGAGTGCAGGAACATTTCAATTAGTTTCTAATTTCTCACACAAGAAATTTGTCCATGAATTATTGCCAAACTAATATATTAGTACAGGAAAAGAGGGTCCAGAATTTTTTATTCTGACGTCTTACTGATGGTACTTCTTGCTGGAACCTTTGTTTTAAATTAGTTCATATTGATTATATAGAATAATACATTTCATTGCAACATTTTGTCCAAATGCAAAATGAACAAGGGAGGGGGAAAGCACCAGAGGCACAAGAGAAATAAGAAATGAAAGGAAAAAATGGAAGCAAAGGTTTTGTAGATAGGGAGCGAGGAGGGGGTAAGGGGAGAGGAATGGGAAAAAAAGAAGCAAGTCATGTACAGGTACAAATCCCCTGTGATGAATGTTATCACTATGTACATTTAAAATGTACCATTAAAATAAAATTTTAAAAAATTAAAAAAATAACATTTTTATTGTATCGACCTCCCATTTCCCCTTGCTTACCTTCCCTCAACTTCTTTTTCCCCTTCCTCTGATCTTTTTCCTCTTCTCTAATAGTCTCCCTCCTACCTTTATGTCATATTTTTTAAGAGTATACATATGGGAGAAAAAATGTGATACTTATATTTCTGAGTCTGTTTTATTTCACTTAAACTGATGGGCTCATTAGCTCATTCCCATCAATTTTCCAGCACTGAAGTGATTTTTTTTGTTCTTTTTTATAGCTGAATCATACCCCATTTTGTGTGTGTGTGTATATATATATATATATATATATGTATTATATATATGTATTATATATATATATCACATTCTCTTTATCCGTTCGTCCACTGATACGCACCTAGTTTGATTCTATAACTTAGTTCTTGTGAAATGTACAGGTATCTCTATAGTATGCTGATTTTAATGATTTCTAGTATATACCAAGGAGTAATACAGCTGGATCATTTGATGTGCTAGTTCTATTTGTAGCATATTCATGTGTGTGTGCTGGGGATTGATCCCGGGGCCTTTACACTGAGCTATAGCTCTTGTCCATTTTATTATTATTATCATTATTATTATTTTAATTTGCTACAGGGTCTCACTGAGTTGCTGAGTTGCCCAGGCTGGGCTAGAACTTGTGATTCTCTTATCTTGACCCCCTGGAGGACTATGACTACAGGTGTATGCAGCACATGAGGCTAAGTTTCTCGGTCTGATCGTACTGATCTGATGGAGTCATTTTTGCTACAAGCGGATCAATATGTGATTTATTTCACAGTGTTTATTATTTACATGAAAAACAGAAGCTTTACTGTGGAAGCGTTACAGGTGGA
Organism: Hystrix cristata; assembly: GCA_004026905.1. Classification (NCBI taxonomy): domain Eukaryota; kingdom Metazoa; phylum Chordata; class Mammalia; order Rodentia; family Hystricidae; genus Hystrix; species Hystrix cristata. The sequence goes on from PVJO010028680.1 coordinate 3,680, forward strand.
GCTCTCTAGCTGGAAAACAAATGCATCAGCGTTGAGACATGTGAATGAGACACACCAACCTGTTTAGATTTGTTAATTAAAAAAAAAAAAGAAAGAGGGGAGACAGACTACTAAAGAAGAAATGTAATTCATTTATTTGTAAAGTATTATTTTTATACACCAAAAAAATTCTCAACAGCTCTGTCTGGAGCTGAATCAAAGTCTCTTTCAGTAGCATGAACATCGTCTGACATCAGTAATGAGAAGATAGAACATTCAGTAGCGAAGGGATAGAAAGAGATTTTGAGGGAGAAAGTTGAAGCAGAAACACTTTAACAGGCCAGTAACTACATTTTAAATATCAGGTTTAACATCCGAACATCATACTTCATCTCTTTCCATTGTTGGTTTAAGTCATTGCAAACCATAAGCCTGATTTTGAAATTTGCTTTTTACACAAACCTCTTACCATGATACAACATATGTGGTAAACATCGTATTGCAGCAAATATTTTCATGCAAGAGTTTTGAGCCTGGTGTTTATGTTCTGCACTATATCTACATACCACAATTTAATTTAAAAAAAACAGAGCTGGAAATATGTTTTCAGAGTTGTTCTATTTCAGGTTTCTCTTTAAGGAATCGACAGATGATCTACTTACTTCCTCCTCTGAAATTTTAAAATGTCCTACCCATCATTAATCCTTTTACTGGTTATTTCTCCAGACACATTTTTCTTTTACCTTAATTTCCTCTATGTTTCCTTTCATTTTAATTTTGTCACTATCTGAGGAAGCTAAAGTCTTTAACTGAAGTAGCACCTGTTTGAAAGGAGTTATTCTCAAATGAGCATTTTCAATTTAGTACTGAAAACATCACTCAAATCCTTAGATAGTTCCTTCATGATGTTTGTTTAAGGAAACAGCAGAGATGATCTGTTCCCTAAGCTATAATTAAACACACTATTGGAAAATTCCTTTAGTCTTTTGCATCCTGTCTACGGCTTTCAATCTTTTAAGCATCTTGCTTTCTTTGGGCCATGGATTGGGCCTCTTTGACATCGAAATAATACATTGACCTTTCTCCTGCTGTTAAATACCTAAAATTTCTAAGTTGTATTCTAAGAAAATTTCAAAAATGTTTAGTTGTATTCTGGTAGCATCTAAGCAGCAATGGCTCTGGATTTTAAAAAGTGAGTGTTAGAATTCATACAGTCATGTCAAAGAAGGTACCTGGTGGCCAAGCAAAAACTCACTTCAAATGAAGGGGAAAAAAAAAAATCTAAAGGACACAATTCAAAGCATAGAGTTCAATATTTACTTTGCCACTGGCCATCATTTTTTTTTTTTTTTTTTTTACTTCTCTCTTTACAAAGTCTTGGTAGGCCAAGACAAAAAACAGTTCCAACTTGTATGAACAGCATAGTTACAGCTATGCTTAAGATTTCAAACATGATCGAGAGGTCTTTGCCAACTTCCCTAACAAAAATGGTCCAGACTAAATATATGACTTTTCGAAGGACACACATGCTATGAAGTAAAGGAAAAGAATGGTCATTCTTAAAATGTAGCCTAAAGAAGCTGGATCAGCACAAGGGATACATCTGTTAAAAATGTATTTTGAAAGCATGCTTTCCTACGTAGCAAGGCTGGAACGACTTGACTGCCCGACTCATACATAGTTAGCCTGAAGTCAGTCTTTAGAACAGTACTCCCCAACCTTTTTGGCACCAGGGACTGGTTTCATGGAAGACAATTTTTTCGTGGGTCTGGTGGGGGGATGTTTTCTTTTCTTCTATTAGTATATGTGTAGCGCATAATAATTACATTCCCCAGCTCTACCATCACTGCCTCGGCTCCACCTCAGATCATCAGGCATTAGATTTGCTTAAGGAACTTACAACTCAGATCCTTTGCCTGTGCAATTCACAGTGGTTTTTGTTCTCTCATAAAGATCCAGTGCCCTGCTGATCTGAGAGGAGGTGGAGCTCGGGTGGTAAAGAGAGCCCTGGTGAGCAGCTATAAAAACAGCTTGCTGTCTTGCTGGCTTAGTGCTCACCTCCTGCTTTGCAGCCTGGTTCCTGACAGGCCAGACAAACAGTGATCCCTGACCTGGAGGTTAGCTACCACTGCCTTAGAGCATCCTCTTTTCCGGAGTGATTCACACTGATACATGTCCACTTTCCCAGAGCCAGAATAGCTAAGTGTGTAGGCTGACATAAAGTATTAAAGATTTCCTTTGTTTGATCTTCCCAGCTTTTACCTTACTGTAATTTTGTTTCACGTCGGGTAGGAGAAAGGCAGGGCCTGAGCACGTCCCTGGATCAAACCTTCGTTCACGTAGCATCCTCATACTGGAAGCTCTGTGTGTTCCAGTTAAGAGTGGCTGGTCAGTGCAGGCTCCCAGGGGATAACTTTTGTTCAGTTGTGCAGTAATGCTTTAGTGTGACATTACACCCATAGACGCTATGGGTGTGTAAAAACCTTTGTCCTTTGTCTTTTAAGAACTACCTGATTTCACCTCTGTTTCCATCGGTCCAATTCTCTCTGATTCGCTGTTTCAGTGGCAAATGAAGTAAAAATCCATGGTATTAACCTGTCATATTAAGAAACCCTTTTTGCTCTGGCGCATACATTTGGCACAGCTGTGCATTTTGCATTTAAATATCCCTCCACCAGTGGGCTGCTCGAAACTATTGCTCTTCTACGGGAAATTAAACAGGGAGCTGCTTAATGCTCCTTGTTAGTTTAATAAAAATGAAAGTGAGAAGCCAGCAGTACCAGGAGCAAATGTCTGCAGGACCCCATGGCTGTGCTAAAAGCAAAGAGGAGGAACCAAAATGCATATTACTTTAAACCGCTCCTGCACCGGTGGCTTTGCAATTCCCACTTCACTGTGGCCCTACAAAATTGCCTCTCAAATGTTGTTTAGAGGTTATGTTAAATCGGGAGAGTCTTCTCCTGGGATCATTAGGCAGCTCTCAATTTCATTTCCTAATAAAATATTGAAAGTTACAATTTAGGGGCAGGACTGGAGTTATTGAATTTCTGTGACTTCTGTGGATTAAGGAGTCAAGAAGAGAAGGACAAGAAATAATGGAGATATATATTCCACTAATGGAGAGGGAGGGAGGGGAGAGAGAGAGAGAGAGAGAGATTAAAATTAAAGAATAATAGCCAGCGCCACATTAATCAAAAAACATTTGTTTAGGCTTAGGGCTTTGTCTCAGCACACCCACATCTAGGGCCAAATATCAAACTTTTAGGGAAAGTCTTACCAAATAGATATAATTTCATAGTCTTTATTGCAAATGTGGACCACATCTAATGGAGGGTTGCAGAGATTTGCAATTATAACCATGACATTTGTGCTTAGCAGCAGCACTCCAAAGCAAGAAAGATTTTATTTCTTTTCCTTCCTTAACTCTATCATTTTTACGCTAACCTGCAAACAATTAAATTTGTTGAGAGGACAAAACCTAATGATTTGATTTTTAAAATAGTCATGCAAAGTTAGTTTAAAAAGTTGGACTATACAGCACAAATGAGCCAACTTTCTGTAAAAGCCCAGAAAGTAAATATTTTAGACTTTTCAGACCACAATGTTTTATTGAAAAAAAAAAACAAAAAACAGTATGAAGAATTATTTTGACTGACAAAAGAGTGATATTAGGAGTGTTCTCATGGTGAAATGTATACAATTGGGCTAAAACATTTTGTAATTTATTTGATAACAGTATTTGGAAATGGGGCAAACCCAACATTACTAATTATAGATTGAATTTTTGATGAGAAACACCATCAACGTAGGACAATGGTGGCTTTTGCATCATTACTTCTAGACCAGAAAAAAGGCTGAGATGATCTTGACACACCCTTTCTTTAGTAACCTTATTTATTTTATACCTAAGGATATGAATGTACCCTAAATTTTATAATAATTTTTCCTGCATCTGTTCAAGGAAAACAATGTATAGAGTAATGAATCTCTAGGATAGATTGTTGGCGAGAGAGAGAGTGAAAGAGATCAGAATACACATACGAATTATTTCTATAGAAAAACTCCTGAATACCTCATTTCTTCATCTACCTCGCTTAATGGTTTGGAACATAGGAGATACTAAAGAACAGATTTCCAGTGATTTTTGCAGATTTGAGTTTGACATTATTAAAAAATGATATATTTCATCTTTTAACTTAAAATTCGAATGAGAAATCTCATGTTCAAGCATTTCTATCCATGTTTGCCTGGACTATAAACACAAAGAATAAAAGACTGAAAAAGATTTCAGTTGAAGCAAAGGCTGTGTTCAGCATGGCGTAGTATTCTAACAATGTCAAAAATAAGACAAGTTAAAACAGCACTCTGTCTTTTGGAGTTCCCACAGAAAATGTACCTCAGGGTAGTAAACATTAAAAAGAAAAATAAAGTTATTGATAGGAAGACATAAGGAAAAGATCAACTAACGAGACAAATTTAAATGGCTCATATAAATTTTCTTCGTTTTCCTGAATGAAAATTAAACTCAATCTTAATATTTGACGGAAAATAGAAAAATTGACAATGAAAGAATTCAAGAAAATCAAGTTTTGGCTGATAAAATAACTTTCAAATACTCTTCAAAGTATTTTCAATCAATATTTCTATCTATTCTTTCTGGTTTATTTGATAAACAGATTGTGATACTTAATTCTCCACTTCATTGCTTGACAGTCACCTACGGCAGTGACAGTAAACCTTTCGGAGTTTTCAGTGGTACAAACAGCCCACTGTGGCACATATGCTGGAGGTTCAACAGCACTGACCTTGCAGATTAGTAAAGCACACTTGTGGTGTATCTGCCTGGGTCATGGAGGCATAACCATGAGTGTTGTATCTAGTGCCTGGCCCCCTCTGCTTTGGCACGGTTACTCTGTTCTGCTTTCTGGCCACAACGAACTAAAGAGTTTTGCTCCACCATGCCCTACCATCATTATGTTTCTGCTTTGGAGTCAACCTACCATGGACTAAATTCTCTGAAACCATGACCCTAATTAAACCTCTCTTGCTTTAATTTGTCAGCGTTGAGTCTTGTGTTTGGCAATAGAAAACCTGGTGAGTACAGAGACTTACCTAATTTGTTTTCTTTTGCCTAATCTTTCTGTACCTACAGTACATTTTCATGTTTTTATGATGTTCATCTAATATAAAAATTTTACTCAAGGAATCAAAAATTTAACATATACTTTTATGTTGTATTTGACATCTTCCTCCAAACCTACCCACAGAAAGGCACACATAGGTATCCTTTATTGACTCTCCCTATTCTCCTAATATAAATTAGTTTAGGATTTTTCAGGATGTAATATGATATTCAAATTGTCTAGCTTAAAATCAGAGTAAGTTATGCACTGAGAAAATTTTGCAAATGAAATCATTGAAGACAAGATGATGACACATCACAGTTTTCCTTTCTTTGTTGTGAGTGGTAGAATGTATTAGGTGGAAATTTTCAGTGTCTCAGGCAGACACGGAATTCAAAATTCTTACATCACAGTGAAATGATACAATTAGGGAAAAAAGAGAAAAAAAATCACCAAAACTTCATCAAGGAAGATGAGGAAATAATAAAGCCTAGACATGCACTTATAAATGAACAGAATATTTTTACCAACCCACTTGTCGAAAATATTTTAAAAGTTCAAATATTCTATTTTTTCCTTGATCATGTTATTGTTGTTATTGTTGAATTATTCCAAAAGTAGACCTTTCGTTTAAAAGAGATTTCCTGGTGCTCAATAATTACCTGAGGACTATTTCATGTTGGCCAGATTCCTCCTCCCCACCCCACTCTGGACAGCACACCATAACAAACGATGCCTGCTGGCAAACCTCCTGGCAGCCCCATCCAGGTTCATTTGCTGATTAATTATTCATTGTGCATCTACAACTTCAAGAGAAAACTTTGTTCCTTTGCTAAGGACTTGCAGTTTGCTTTGTAATCATCAACCAAATGAGGCAAACAACACTGTGACAAATTTGACCTTCATCTGTATGTTCTGGATACTCAAAAGGAGAATGAATTTCCAAGATGAGATTTGTTTCTGTATCATTTTGGAAGTCTAGCCAAATCATTTTAAGTGATTAGGGCATTAATATGATAGCTACAAATCTGCAGCTCTAATTTACACTTTCATGTATATAAGCTCAAAGTATTAAGCTCAAAGTTTAACATGTGTGTGTTACCTTTCAATCTACTTGTATCTATCCATATATAAATATTAATCTACAGGCTAAAATATTTTCAACCCTTGCTTGTGATGAGCAAGACAACATTGACATAGTGTATTTTCATGGTATGAAAACAATCCAACCCATTAATGTTATTTATAAACAAAAGTGCATTGTAAAGGCAGACCAGATTTCGAAGATAATTGTGAAAATCTCGAATGGAAGAATAGAGATGTTCAGAAGCTTTTGCCAGAGGAGAAATAAATGTAAAATGAACCAAGCCACAGTGCTGGGAGACAGGATTTTGGAATCCTTACTTCCACTTTCCTGCCTTACTCTCTGTACTGGTTGCCAAATGCCTCGTTGATCTCTGAGGCATGAAATCAGAATCCTCTGTATAGATCATCACAACAAACCACCTACTTGATGTGATTGCAAATGTTTCAGAAAGAATCATAAATCTCACTGAATGTACAGATGTTTTGCATTACTTCTATATTACGATTAATTTATAATTAGAAAATGTACATAGGAAGTTATATTTTGGAACCTGAAGCTGTATAGATTTTGCCATATAACTTGTAGCAGAAGTGATTGATTTTTTGAGCCATTTTTTATTATCTTAAATATCTAAAGCTACTAGGTTCGCTGAGTTTTTGAACATTTGCCCTTTTTGTTCATTTTCTCAACTGTCAACATTATAAAATGTAAATGACACAGCTGTACACGGAAAATCTGTAATCTTAGTTTCAAAGTCCTAGAAGTCCTTCAAAATAAAGCTTATGCATACATAAAAACACTGATCGAAATGAAGTCTGCTGTCAAAACCAAATAAAGATCAGGCCAATGCTTCTCAGTAATAAAGGTTAGAAAATCCAGGAGATGAAGTGAATATTATGTGTGGGCCTTTGTATTAAGTGAGGGAAGCAATATCGTTTATAGAATCCTCTGAATTTACCTCTGTAGAGCCCGAAAGGCACCAGCCACCTTGTCCTTACTTTCAAGAAACTCTTTACTTTTTCAAGTCTAATGTCCTTTGGTCTAGAACAATGTTACCCTATAGGCCAATGTATCAGGCGTTTATTTCCATGTATCCATTCTTTTTCCTGAAAAGTTTTTTTTTTTTTTTTTTTTTTTTTTTTTTTATGCTGGGGATCGAACTCAGGTCCTTGTGCTTGCAAGGCAAGCACTTCAACCACTGAGCTAAATCCCAGCCCTCTGAAGAGTTATTGAAGCTCATCTGATTTTCCATATTTCCAAAATATCCTCTGGTTGGTATATCTGTAGTACGTTTGGCAAATATAATACAGAATCTCTATTTGATTGTAGTTTTACTGGCTAAACTTGGCAAACATAACCATGGTGATTCTTAGAGAATCTAATAAATATATGTGTATGCTAGCCACTGTATTTATCTCTTTCTCTTTAGCTCTTTTGGTTGATTAGTCAAAATAGAAAATTCAGCCCAGAAGTATAAGCTCAATGCCAGATTGCTAGCCTATCATGCAGGAGGCCCCAGGTTCAATACATAGGACAAAAAAAAGTCATTTGTACATAACTGATAAAAAAAAAATTACATTTCTCTCTGGCCTTAGCACAGTTAAACACTCACATATTATCATTTCCTTGTGTGGAGACCACTGCCTTTCAAGGCTGCAAAGTTTAGAGCCGTGAGTTCATTTGACCTCTTCACTAACCATTGCTATCAATGTATTTCCACTTCATTTATTTTCATTCCCTGAAGTCACAGTGCAAATTCAAAAACTCGAGTGGAGTAATTATATGACAGTGGGTGCAGAAGAAGAGGCCAAAAGTGACATGAATTGAAGCATTAAAAATATTGTGATCAATGAGACTTCTTACTCAATGATGTGACTCATTTTTTTTTAAACATCCTGCAATCAAAAGTTGTCCTGAACTAGGGACAGAACCACCTTGCAGATTTGAGGGATACATTTTTTTCTTTTTCAAGTTTTTTAATTGTTTTAGTACATGTTTGCAATACACAATGATTGCATTCATTGTTTGGGATTGATACACGTACATAAACACATCTCAATCCTTTTTCTCCCCCTTACTCTTCGCCCCTATTTTGTACTTTTTTTTGCCAACGTTGTATACATTTAGGTATTTTATAAGTCCTTATCAGGTTAATTATCATAAATACAGAGTAACACCTGGACTAACAGGCCACAAAACACAGTTTGGGGTTTAGCCCGGTGGTTAGAGTCCTTGCTTAGCAGGCACAAGACTCGTTTTGATCCCTGGCAACAATAAATACATAAATAAATAAATAAATAAATAAAAATAATAATAACAACAGGCCACAAAACAAAACAAAACAAAAAAAACCACGTAAGACAATTGCATTAAATCAAGATATACTTTTATATACATTGCCCATTCTGGATTAGAATAATATTTTTTCACTCTCTCTTTTCTATTGTCTTTTATTTTGTACTTTATTTAAATATTGGACTTTTCATATCACAGCAGCTATGTGGTATTAATGCCTGTGTGTCTGACTGACATTACTTAACATTAAGGTCTCAAAGTGCAGCCACTTTTTTTTTACAGATAACTTGAGTTTATCTTTTATGGCAGAGTAGTACTCCATTATATATAAATACTGCATTCTTTTAGCCCTTCATATGTTGATGGCCATATAGACTGATTCCAAAATTTAGCTGTTATGAAATGTGCTGCTATAAATTTGGGTATGCATTGCATCACCGTGATATGATTTCTTCAAATCTTCCAGGAAGATACCTAGAAGGGGAAAAGCTAGGTCAAATGGATTTTCTATTTTTAGTTTTTTGGGGAAAAGATTTCTATTGTGGTTGTACCATTTTACATTCCCACCAACAATAAAGAAACCCACCCCGCCCTCTGCCCCTCTAGCATTTGCTGTGGGTTGACTTCTTGATGACAGCCATTCTTTCTGAAGTAAGATGGAATAGCAGTGGTGTTTTAATTGACATTTTTTGAAGTGCCAGCGATGGTGAACATTTTTTCATGTACTTATTGGCCTGTTGTACTTCTTCGTGGGAGACGTATCTATCTCTTCATTTCAGATGCCCATTTTTGATTGGATCTTTAAATTTTGGGGCTCTAATTCTTTTAGTCCTTTATATATTCTAAATATTAGTCTTCCAAGGAGTAGCTTGTGAAAACTTTTTCCATTCTGTAGATTTTCTCTTTAGTCTGTTAGTGGTTTCCTTTGCCATGCAGAATCTTTTTAATTTGATATAATCCCATTTTTTGATGCTTGGTATTATTTCTTGTGCAAGCAGAGTTCTGTTCAGAAAGTCTTTGCCTATGTGTATGTCTTCAAGAGGTTTACCTATTGTTTCTTCCATCAGATTGAGTTTTATGTTTTAATATTTAGATTTTTAATCCATTTTTATTTTAGTTTGGTGGATGGTAAGAAATATGGTCTAGGTTCAACCTTTGGCACGTAGATAGTGAGTTTTACAAGGGCATTACTAAAGAGGCTATCTGTCTTCCAGTGAAGGTACTTTGCTCCTTTGTCAAACTTAAGGTAGATGACTGTGTCTGAAGTTATTTCTGCATCCTCTGTTCTGTTTCATTGATCCACAAGTCTGTTTTTTGGACCACATCATGCTGTTTTCATCACTGTACCTTTGTAGTACAACTTGAAGTCTGGGATTGTCAATTTCCCTTTCTGGTCCTTGTTGTCCAGAATTTCTTTTACTATTCTAGGTCTTTTCTGGTTCTGTATGAAATTTGAGATTTCTTTCTCTAGTTCTTGGAGGAATGCTATTGATATTTTGATTGGAATTGTGTTAAATCTGCATAAGATTTTTAGAAGTGTAGCTTTTTTATTATATTGGTTCTGGCTATCCATAAATGAGATATTTTCCCATTTTTTGTTGTCTTCTTTGATCACTTTTCCCAGAGTCCTATAATTTGCACTGTAGAGGTCTTTCACATCCTTGTTTAGGTTAATTCTAAAGTATTTAATTTTTCTTAATGCTATTGTGAAAGGTATTAATTCCTTAATTTCTTTCTCAGTGAGTTTATTATGGATGTACATAAATGCTATTGATTTTTTGTATGATGATTTTTGTATCCTGCTACACTACTGAATTTGGTTATAAATTCCAGGGGTCTTTTGGTAGAGCTCTTGGAGTCTTCACTGTAGAGTATTACATCATATTCAAGTAATGATAACTTAACTTCTTCATGTTCTATCCATATACATGTTATTTGTTTCTCTTGTCTAGCTACACTGTCTAAAGTTTTGAGAACTATATTGCACAGGAGCGATATAGCAGACATCCTTGTCTTGTTCTTGATTTGAGAAGGAATGCTTTCAGCTTCTCTATACTTAGTATGGTGCTGGCAGCTGGTTTGTATAGATGGCTTTTATAGATTGAGATAAAGATCTTATATTCCTATTTTCTTCATTTTTTTTATCGCGATGGATGTTGCATTTTGTCAAGTGTTTTTTCTGCATCTGTTGAAATGATCAAGTGATTTTTGTACTTGCTTCCATTTATGTGTTGTACTACATTTATTGGCTTGTGTATGTTGAATAATCTCTGCCTCCCTGAAATAAATTATACTTATTCATGATGCATGATCTTTTTGAGGATTTGTGGCATTCTGTTTTCCACTATCTTAGTGAGGATTTTTGCATCTGTATTCATTATAAAGACTGACCTTTCATTCTCTTTTATGGTTAGGTCCTTTTCTTGTTTTGCTTCCAGAATTGACCTTGGGAATATTGCTTCCCTTTCGAGTTCATTAAGGTATCTGAGGATTATCAACATTAGATCTTCTCTAAATTTCTTGTAAAATTCAACAGTGAAGGCATCAGGACCTGAGATTTCCTAAGTTAGAAGTTTTTTTAATTCTTTAATTTCATTGTCTGATATTGGATGGGGGAGATTTTACAGAGTCTTTATACCTTGGAAAAATTTTGTTTTGAAATAATAATTTCTTATGTATGCCTCTTACAATTTGTGATACAGAGAGAGAGAAGGCGGGATACAGGAGGAAGGGAAAGGAAGGGAAAGACAAGAGAACGAAGACAAGAGAAGGGAAGAGAAGGGAAGAAAAGTTGCTTCTACCTTTGCTGTTCAAAAATCTTTGTCTAAGAATGTCATTCCCCTTGATGTTATCAGTTTGAGTCTATTTTCTTAATGCTTTTGTTCATTTTCTTTTTTGCAGAATGATTTTAAGTTAAAATTTTCTCACTTGTGAAATGAGGCTAAGAACACTTTGCACCCTTAGTTGTCATCAGGATTAAATGAGATGATTCTTACCTTAATTCTGAACCACAGCAGCATAATAAATTATTTGACACTGGTGAACTGCATACCTTCTGATTTATGCCATTTTGCAATTTAGCATTCACATGTTCTGGAAAAAATACTATTTTTCCACACATACAATAATTCAGATAGAAAATGTATGAGTTTTTTTCCACACTAAGCAAATCTCTACTTCTTCATATACCAGTTATTTAGCCCACAATTAAGTCCAGTTCTGGTACTATCCACCTGGAATTAGCATCAAACCCCACAAGTTAACGGGCTTGGATTTAGAGACTGTCTCCACTTCAGATGCTAATGTGAAGTCCAGGACTTCCATACCTCTGACAGGCCAGTTAAAAGTCAAGTGTTCCTTTAACCCATTTTTCTTGTTTCATAGTTTGTTAGATGACTCACGGAACTCACAGAACTCACAAAATTCGCTCATGTTTACCAATTTAGTGCAATGCAAACAAAGCCAGGTGAAAGAGATTCACAGGTCAAGGCTGGAGGCAAGGCGCCGGTCCCATGTTCACCGACCTGGAAGCTCATGAAATCTTGTAAAGAGTTCCTACAGAGCACAATCTCCAGCTCCCCGACCCACCCCAAGATCTGGGTGTGGAACTGAAATGTCCAATTTTCTCATTACCTTGTCTTTAGAAGATAAACCTCATCCTGAGGCCAGCTCAGAGTATCTTCTGACACCTCATGTTTGGTCAAAAAGTACATTTTGTGAGTAACCAAACTACCCCTATCATTTGAGAAAACCCAGAGCTTTTAGGGACTGTGTAACAAGAAATATGGGTAAAATTTGAATACATTTGGCCCTTCATAACCTCAGTTTCCGTATTCACTGATTTCATCAGCCATGGAGCAAAAATATGTGGGAAAAATTACGTGGAACATGTAAAGACTTCTATTTTTCTTGTTCTCAAAACAGTATAGAAGCTATTGAAAGTATTTAAATTGTAATAGATATTATATGGAATCTAGAGATGATTTAAAGTATATGGAAGGATGCAGTTATATATAAACCAAATTATTTTATATAAGTAACTCGGGAATCCATGTGTTTTTCTTTCAGCAGAGTGTCCTGAAATCAATCTCCTGCCTATACTGAAATAAAAGTGTATATTTATTATACTACAATACCCTCTATGTGATGTCACATTTGCCATTACTCTATATAGTGCCTCCACATGGAAGGTCCTATTCTGCCATTTTCTTTCATAAATGAAGGGCTAGTTGTTAAAATCTAGTGTTACTTTGTGTTCATCCTAAAGAACTTGACTGACAATTTGTGTTTGTTTTCATGTTGTTAAATTTCTTTACTAGGATGACACCATTTATAAACATTATATTACTATATTTAGATATATTTAAATTTCTTTAACTGGTAGAAGCTTTAAATGGGAAGCAATCTGAACCTTGCCTAATTTTTACCCTTTATTGTTCACAATAATTAAATACTTCAAAGAACTGCTCCACAAATGATTGAAAAATAATTTAAGTCTATTTTGAAAGCACAATCTGAGGAGAGTAATTTTTAGAGCGACAGCCTGATTTATTACAAAAAGTAAATCAATAACACAGAGAATGTATAAATGTATCCCCAGTCTCTTTAAAACATTGACAGCCTGAAGAATGGGCCTTGTTGGGAATAAAATTATAGTAGACTTATTACAATAGGTGGAATTCTCAGAAATACAAGATGCTCAACCACTAAGGCTGGGAAAATGAATATCTCAAAATTAGTAGTAACATGCAGCTTTGTGTTATATAATTTATGGTAAAATACTGAGTTGTTATGAAAGAGAAAGGAAAAATACGAAAGGGTCAAAGGGAACAAAAAGCTTTGAAATATAGCGATATCTTTATGAAATCATACATATTTTAAACGATTTACAGTAGCTTTTATTTTTGAAGATTTCCTGTCTTCCATAGTAATCATGTTTTATGACTTCATGAAGTTACCCAAAGTATACAACACAGCCACTGAAGAATATTAAAACTTAAAATCAAAACATATTTCTTAGCAAGAAGATAATTATAGGATCTATAAATATTAGTGGGACACATACTTTCTAAAATCCTAGGTGTCAGAAAAAAGGAGTATGAAAATTCAGTGAAATAAAAAATAATACTTAAAATACAACTTTATTTAAGCTCTTTACTTTTGGCTTAATTGTTCAAGGTATCAAGGTTTGTGATCATAATGCATTTAAAATATTCAGGTGCACAGACAATTTACTAATGCAGTCAAACAAAAAAGAATGAATAATTACTTCATAATTAACCTTTAATTAAAGTAGACTTCTTCCTGGAAGGATAACTGATTCAGAAACTTTGTCCTTCGAAAGGAAGGTGTGTATTTTTCTTTTCAAAAAATTATTATTAAAATCTAATGAAAAATAATGGTATTAGATCATCTTTGAATTTTTTGTAGAATTCAGCTGTGAAGCCATCAGGACCTGGGCTTTTTTTTGTTGGTAGGTTTTTAATCACCTCTTCAATTTCAATGGCTGATATTGGTTTATTAAGAGTTTGTATCTCTTCTTGGTTTAGTTTTGGTAATTTGTATGTTTCTAGGAATCTGTCCATTTCTTCCA
>PVJO010028681.1:0-17783 GCA_004026905.1 Hystrix cristata
CCTATCCAGGTTCACTTGTTTTTATCTGCTTGTATTTCTAAAGGCTGTTGTCCAAGCCTGCAACATCATCTTCTTTATTTTACAGATCATCATGCAGAGCTCACCCTGCCCCATTTCCTCCTTCCAGCTTTTCTGAATTTCCCCAAAATAAAACTATTGGCTCCTTTAAAACACATTCCATCCTGCCTTGTGGGTGTGGTTGTCTCTGGGAACAGGAGGCATTGAGATGATCAAGTCTTCTCACTGGAGAAGAAAGAACCTAAATAACATGATGTAACTCCATCTAGTATATAAAGGTTTAAAATGGCCCAGAGAAGAATAGCGGATTCCTGTGTTCTGACCATTTTCTGAAGCCAAGCTTGGCACTATTTCTACGATAAATAGATAGATAGATAGATAGATAGATAGATAGATAGATAGATAGATAGATAGACAGACAGACAGACAGACAGACAGACATAGATAAAGTGCATCTAGGAGCAGGATTTGAATAGATAAAGACATTTTGAAGGAGAAATTCAAGATATAAGGAAGGTTAGAACAGAACACTAACGGAAGAAAAGGTTAGGAAAGTAATTTGGGGCCAGAATCTTAAGGTCTTCAATGCCTTATTAATATACTATTAGTACTACAGTGTAGACATGACCCTTGAGAGGTAGTAATAGAACTAGGTTTCGATTTTTAAATCAGAGAAAATATGAAGTATGAATACTCAGCTAGCCTAGCATCTGCGTACATTATGACTTACTGAGCTGGTTTTCTTTAGGCTGAGTAGGTCTCAGAATGGTGCCAAGCCCACAGCCCCTGCCAATAGCATTTCTTCAGGTAAGTCACCATGGGTACCATGTGACCTCCTCATCATGGCCAGACATGGACATCAGACCCAAGCAACACGATGACAGTCTGGCCAGCTAGATCCATAATGCATTTGCTCTGCAAGATGCAGATCTCTCTCTGCAAGATCCTCCTAACTAAGGAATTTAACTTGGAGCAAAGCTGAAGACTGCCCTGGCTCAGCTCCAAATCTCCAGAGGAGTCCAACATACCACTGCCTCTTACTGTGCAAACCTCCTCTGGAGGCCACAGCAGTTACCGCTCACTTTCCTTGACCATTTCTGATTAGCTTCTGCAAACCTGACTCCATTGCTTCTCTCAGATGCATTCTTGTACCTTCTGTGGACGAGATCCTAACCAGGCCCTCCGGAGCCAGGTTTCTCCACTGCTTATAAAGCTTTTTGGCTTCCCCTGACCTCAGTAGTCCTCTGCCTCAACCTCTTTCCTACAGAGCCCATCCTACTCCGAGCAAATGCTCTGCAACTGTGATGGAAAGCAGACCAAACCCTTCCGCGACATGGACTCTAGAACTTCACTCATCTCCTAAAAGCAATGTTGATCAGATGTTCCTAGGAGAGTGTGGGAAGGGCAGATTAAAAGGGATAGCAGCTGACCTGTGTTTCAGATAGCCTGGTGGTCCTCCGGACCTCCAGCAATGCTGTTACTCTAGTAAACTACTAGCAGGGATACAAATTTCAATCCCATGCTTGAATACAATTTTATAGGAAATATACTGCATAACAGATGGTGGTGGGAGAGGCTGCTGCAGAATCCCAACCCTGGGACACAGCTTGCACACAGCAACGCCCAGCACGACAACTGCTCCCAGGAGTGTAGTCACCGCACCAAAGTCAGTCATGTCATGAATACAGTCTCTGTTTAGAGGGGATATTTTTTCTCCGAAGGGGCAGATCATCTAGGAATAATAGAAATTGGAGTGGACTAAATGCTTCAGGTAAATTATCCATTTCCTTCCTTTCACTGTGTGTTTACCAGCCAGCCTGGAGACTTTTCACATATAAATGTAAATGTAAACCCACACACACACACAATGCAAGATGTGTAACAAGAGATTTGTGAGAGTATTTCATAAGTGAGAAAACTGTGTTGTAGTTTGCAGAGTGCAGTGTACAGCATAATGTGGCATCTCAATGCTTTGTTGGGGGCTGTTTTCCCAACTGTTCGAGGAAATCAACAGAAGCCACAAGTTGTGCTACTTTGAACTGTACTGCTTGGAAAATTAAATCCACGATATCAAAGGAAAATAAATGTTTTATATGAGTCAATTTTTTCCTCTCATCTCTTAAATATGTTCCCCTCTTAGCAATCTAGTAGAAATGTGAAGCAGTCTTTCAAGAAATACATTGGTTTGCCAGGGCTACCATAACAAAGTACCACAGACTGAAGGGCTGAAACAACACAGATGCATTTATTATCTCATAGCTCTGGAGGCTGAAAATCCATGAGCAAGACTGACAGGGTGGCTCCTTCTCAGGGCGAGCAGAGGCTATCTTCATAGGCGCACAGTGCTCTCCCCATATGTATGTCTTGTGCGTGTGTGTGGGTGGGAGTACCTCTGTCCTCAGCTCGTAGAGGCTATCTTCACAGTCACATAGTGCTGTATACATATGCATGTCCTTATGTGTGTGTGCATGTGTATGTGTGTGTGGTACTGAGGGTTAAATTCAGAAATTCAGTGTCTTCATACAGAGCTACATCCCCAGCCATTCTACTCTACTCTATTCTATCGTATCCCATTCTATTCTACTCTACTCTATTCTATCATATCCCATTCTATTCTACTCTACTCTAGTCTATCGTATCCCATTCTATTCTACTCTACTCTATTCTATCATATCCCATTCTATTCTACTCTACTCTAGTCTATTGTATCCCATTCTATTCTACTCTACTCTATTCTATCATATCCCATTCTATTCTACTCTACTCTAGTCTATCGTATCCCATTCTATTCTACTCTACTCTAGTCTATCGTATCCCATTCTATTCTACTCTACTCTATTCTATTCTAATGAGACAGGGTCTCACTAAGCCACTAAGTTGACCAGGCTGGTCTTGAACTTGTGATTCTTCTGGTTCAGCTTCTCGGAGTGCTGGGATTCAAGCATGGGACTGGCTTCGTGCCCTCTCTATAAAAACACAAGTCACATTGGATTAGAGTTTACCCTAATGAACTCATTTTAACTTTATTACCTCCCGAAGACCTATCTTTATATAAGGTCATATTCTGAGATTCTAGAGGTTAGGACTAACTAGTTGAATTTAGTGGGAGTTGGAGGTCTGGAGCAAAAACTCTAACATGCAGTTAGAAACATACTGTCCTTTAAAGGTAGCTCTTATCTGTTTGATAGAGGAAAATAAGTATTCTTTAAAGGTTATTGTCTTCTGCTTTCCAAAAAGACTTTCAAAATTCCATCAGAGTTAATAAAAATGATTCCAAAAGCTAAAGAGTTTTCGTTTAAAGGCTCGTGAAGTGGCTGTCGTGCCCAGCCATGATTGAAAACTACTGCTTTTAAATATGTTTGAAGCCTAGAGTTAGACTTGCCACCTGGAAAACAGAAGGCAGGGACTCTGTTTGTACTATTCTTTGGCTAAAGCTGCTGCAGGGTTGGATGGATCTGGAGAACATGGATGTTTACTCCCCTGATGTGACTCAGCAATGTGGGGCCCTCTACCCAGACTCACTCCTAGCTCTGCAGTCTGTTAGCCTTGTGAAAAGTGCCTGAATTCACTGTTCCTCATTTTCACACCTGTATAATGTGGAACACAAATGCGGTGTGAGGATTGAATGAGAGCAGGTGTATGTATGATAATTTTTTTTATATTCTTAGAATAGTACCTGACATGAACCGTGCTTTGTAAGTCTTAACTATTGTGGTTAGTATTGCAATTCCTCTCAATCCACTACCCACTAACTAGACTCTCAAAATGGTAAGTAAAGTCTATTAAGAAGTCATTTAAAGAATGAATAAATAAACAAAGATAAACCTTAAAATGTTATGGAAATATATGCTTCTTGTGCCATATATACATAAAAGTACTTCAATTAAGGACACACCTTAGGCAATAAGGCCTGCCTTGTCACACCCACACCTTTTTTGTTTTGTTTTGTTTCAGTAAATCTGAGGGCACTACTAAAACCTCTCAATGTTTGCTAAAACACAAAAAGGAAACAATGGAAATCCGAGAAAAATAAACAAACAATATAAGAGTACTTTACAATAGGTCAGAATCACAGGAGGCCACCAGAGTCACCCACTTCCATCTATTTCCAAGTACATTTCAAATCCATGGCACCAAGTCAAAGGGCCAGCCCCAGTGCATGGACAAAAAACCCCCTCAGTGCCCACCCTCTTGTAAACAGCTGCATGGTAGAAATGTCCTCCTTCTGTTGAGCAGAATAGGTCCTAATTCCATCTGTGGGACTAAACAGAACCTAATTCCCCTTTCACTGGCTAATCCCCCAGTACTGTGTTTGAAGCCTGCTATTCACTCAGGATTGGATGTGCTGGACTCTGCTGGGCTTCCATATAATAAACATCCTGTGTCTCAAACACCCCGCAGGGGGAAATTTTATTGTCTTTGCCATTTCTTCCTTCCCTCCTTAAAAGTGGAATTTTTCTCCTTTTAAAATATACTTAAAAAAATAAAGTTCATTCCCCAGAACCAGATACAATCTTCATGGTTAATGTCTTTATCTTTTGAATTCAACTCATCTCTCCAACATGAATTACTGCAAGATGAACTTGCAAAGTGTTGCAATCTACTTGTGTCATTCTGTTGAATTTAGGAAGACACAAAAGAGTAAATGACTGTTTTTAAGGGAATTTCAATAGATTTTTAAAAATATAGATAAATATTTTAAAAGATTCTTCCTATCTACCTGATTTTCTGCATGTTGCCTTTATGTACATAAACTTTTAAAAAGATATTTACTTTCCAAGTACATAACATGCCTTAGTTTCCACGATAGGATTAAGACCATAAGGATGACTTACAGATTCTTCCCCATCATTCCTGCCAATATATTTTATCAAATTAAAATGCTGCTAAAAACAGTAACATGAGCATGACATTGACCCAGTACTGAAAATGACACGGAAGACAGAGAAATCTTCAGTGTGGAAATGCAACCAGACCATAGATTGTTTATTTAGTGTCCAAAGCTCTGATTATCCCAGACAAGATACAAATGAGTGGCTATATTTTAAAGCTTTACAAATTCTTCCTATTGAACACTTTAAGTTCCCCACTATCAATTTTATTTAATTAAAAAATAATAATTCTGTTCTTCATTCTCCAGTTATCCAAGAAAGCATGGTCCTAACAGCCGTGCACATGGGCCGCAGAGTTTCTAGAAGGCCTATGTGGGAAGCTAATCATTAAGGTAATTATGTACTAGGTGAATTCATTCTGTAAATTTGCCAACCTTGCCTTACAAATTCCATGATGCTGAAGCTTAATTAAGTCAGTATGTCAGGCAGTCAAAAGAATTCTTCCAACCAAGCTGAGCAAAGGATCCTTGGCACTTCAAGTAAAAATGAGCCTAAGCTGTTTCTAGTCTTGAAAACCAGAGTTGAAACTGGATCCTCATTTAATACTGATGGCATGGGTTCATGGATTTCAAAACTCCCCAGATATGCCAACTCATTTTTCCTCTTCTTGAAAGTGATTCTGTAATTATATAGCACTTAACTGGGAAACTACCTCCTGCCTGGGATTTATGGGCATTAATTCCTTCACTGTCCCATCCCACTGCAGAATGTGTTTGCTGTCCTTTTTAACTGTATTTATCAAGAACTTCATGGTCTTTAGAGTAGGAACAATTAAGGGCAGCATTAAAAATGAGATTTTTCACTGATCTAATCACTAACTCAAGCCACTAAATCCTGGTATTTAAGCATCATTTAGCAAAAGAAACCAGATAGTATGTTTATAAAAAAGCACTCATTTCAATCTGGTATAATTCACTTAGGTGGTTTTGTTAAATCTACAATTGCTCCAGTCTTCAGTTTTCAATTTTGGAAACAAAACAATATTTTCTAATAATATTAAACCTATTATGGAGTTGCCTGGAGTTGATTTTAATCTATATTCTAGATTTAAAATCAGAGTTATTAAATTTGAAATTGTGCAGTTTTTGATCCAATTACTGTGGAAAATTAAGGCCTATGAACACATATGCAGCCTCATAAACTAATGTCTCCTAGAAAAAGTACTGGAGACTAGTATCAACTGAAGCTAGAAACACATAGAGACTAACTCCATCCTGCCCGAATTTCAGTTCCTGCATAAACACAGGAAAATCAAACCCTCTGTCTCCCAGCATGGTGAATTCTGGTATCAAATGTTGTTATGGTTTACATCTAAAATAGTTTCCAAAGCCTCATGTGTTTGAAAGGTGACTAGGCGACTGGATTATGGTGACATTACAGCTGACTCACTGTTAGGAGGTGATCTCTGGTCAAAAGAGGTGGGATATCATGGGCCTGACTGCCCTTTCTGGCTCCTCTCTTGACTCACTCTGCTTCCAGGCCACCATAAGGTGAGCAGCTTCTCCTCCACCATGCTCCCCGGCCATGATGTTTCCTCTTAGAAGCCAGCCAATCGTGGACTTAAATGCGAGCTGAAATAAACCTCTCTTTTAAGTTGTGGGTGTCAGGTATTGTATCTCAGCCACAAGAAAAGTGACTAAGACAAACGAGGTTGCTTCACTGATAAATACACTAAATGTCAATTCACCTGAACTCTACACTACAGCTTGGCCGAAACATACTAGTCAGGGACTTAGGAAACATGAGTTCCAGACCTAGCCTCACACGTTCCTAGCAGTGTAACACTGAGCAAGTGACATACTCCATCCGAGCCCCAAAACAGCTCAAGAGCTGCCAGCTGTGAAGGGACCACATCTGCTGCCGGGAGACACAGCCACTGAGAGACAGAGTGCTATGCGTCCATCACCCTCAACTCACTTAATACTGCCAGTTGTAGGCAGAGCAAATTTAAAATTAATCCTTATAGTTTTGAAATCAGGATTATTGTTGGGGAATGCCTGAGTCTAATGAAAAATACAGCTCAAAACTAGAAATCTAATGAAAAAGATTTCTCTGTTTGTCAATAGAAATCCAGATTAACATCTACAGGAAACTCCATACTCATAACATTTCTTGTGTAGTGCACTAAAAATATTATACTTGTCTGAATAGTATATCTGAGATTGTGAAATTATGCTGACAAGACTCTTTTATTAATAACCCCCCGAAACAATTTAATTTCTGTTGTAATCAACCAGAAGTAACTTCAGTTAATGTATCTGATGTAATTCCCCAGGAAGAAGCCTAAGTTTTTTTTTTTTTTTTAAGAACGAGAATCTTGACCTTATGTAGTCTTTTCAATTTTATCTTTACTTTCACATGGCTTTAAAATTATAGCACACTAATTTGTGTATGTTTAAAAAACACATTTCTATCACATCCATTCTAGTTGATGCTTATCAGCTTCCAATAATGTCACCCCTTTTCCACTAGTGCCATCCACAGATCACCCCCAACTTTCTCACCTGCACATGTTATTATACTATTACTGACCTGAATATTTGTGTCTTTCCTTTCCTCCCCCCATTATCTAACAATTTTCCTTCTTCTGGAATTAATCCGATTGTACTTGATGAGAACTTTTTAAGTGACTTAGTTTGGATCCACAAAGATCTCATCAGACCTAGTAAAAGGATACTTCCAAAATGTGACCCAATATACTATTCCTATAGGTAATTTAAAAAAATTGTTAATATAATTTATAAAATGAAGAATTGATGGCACTAACTCACCACTATTACCTTTTCTAGTCCAGATGCTCTGTTCGGAATTGAAAATGCCGCATCAAAAAATGCTCCACTTTTATGGCAAAAAATATGTATTTTTTTCAAAAGCATCTGCAGTCTTTAGACTGTCCAATCTCAAATGCGAATGAATGATATTTAAGGTGAGAGATTTTACAAGTTCTCAAGCTGTTAACTAGTTCTCAATCTGTGCTGGGACATTTAAAAAATGTAAAATACATTTATGCTTTTTACAAAATCAGACAGCAAAAAGGAAACGAAACAAGCTGCTGTAATTTGGAGGAAGCAAATTCAGCAGCTGCTGCTGTACTAACCAGACTGGAGTTATCTTCAAACTCTGCTGGGTCTTCAGCCTTCATTGAGGATAACTGAGTGCTAATTCAAGTGAAGGAGGCACTGGACCAAGACAGTTTTCATAAATGTGAACAGTCCCTAGCACACATTCCTTCCGGCAGCTGCTTCTTCAGGAAAACACCGAGATGCATAATCGCATTTGAGATGGAGTAAGATGTGTCAAATTTATCTGTCGACCAGAAACACACCATGCTTAATCCTTTAGTCCCATAGTAGACAAGAAGAACAGTAAGGTAAGACAAAAAGAACGCTTTTACTTAATTAGTTACATTTTTCTTATTTTGTGTCATTCTCCCCATCATTCCAACTCATGATCAGGATTGAGGATTAGGATCTGAGGTATGTTTCTCTTCAAACAATATGAACACTTGGCCATTTGTGAAGATTTGAAAAGACATGCTCAGGATCTACTGAAGTTCAGCTCTAAAGCAATATTAAACAGATGTCTGTTCAATTTTTTTTAAATAAGAAGTTACAAGTTACAGTCAAATACAAATCTTACACAGAAGTGAGTTTTCACATGAGCAAAGGAAGTTGTTCTAGACAGAAAGATAATCTGATGATCCAAACTCTGAATGAAATAGTTTTCTGTGGTCCAGCAAAGAAATTCTGATTTATTGTATTTAGGATACAAACAAGAAGCTCCATTGGAAGAGTGTGGAAACTCAGCCTCAGCTGTTTGGGGTCAATTTGTGCATTCCAAATGAGATCGAAGGCAAACTAATAAATGTGTCAGCTTCTCGTGTTATGTTTGTTGCCCAAATAAAACAGTCTTCTTAGTTTGGCACCAATCACAACAAGAATAACTCACATCTATTTTTGAAGATTTTGAAAATTTGTGGGCATCTTGTTCTAAGTTTTGGCATTTGATCACATGGCTGGGTGCACCATTCAAACACGCAGTCAAGGGTGGAACAGCTCTGGTGGCGTCTGATTTCCTTAAAGAATTTTGATTCTTCATAGCCTCAGTTCACCTCTGCCATCATCCACAAGAATCTGTAATTTGTTCTCACTCTTTTTGCTTTCTCAACATCTCTCAAAGATGTTCCATTACCATCCGACAGAGCATAGACCTGTGATCAAGTCTTGACAAGCCTCATCTCATTAGTGCCTTTTTTAATCATCAAGGGTGACAACCCATGATAAATTATGTCAAAACATAGGATCCTAAATGAGGAGAGAGAAAGTGGGGAGAAAGTAATATATTCTGAGAAAAGACATGTTTCATCATCTAATTTTGAAATGGGGGGGCGGCGAGGAGAGAGGGAGAGAGAGAGAGAGGAATCTGTGGGCAAGGAACACAATGAGTTAGATAGGAGGGTGCTCACTGGAAACGTCCCAAAAGAAAGAAAATAGGAGCTGGGCCATTTCTCAGTTCTGTGGCTTTACTTCTTTGTCTATCAAGAAATAAGGACTTTGTCTGAAACCAGGGAAAAAAACACAAGAAAAATTTGGCATCTCAAACTCTGGTTGCTGAGGTGGTACCTGAGCAGCAACTCTGGTTGCTGAGGTGGTACCTGGAGCAGAGCTGGATAAAGCAGAGGGAGCTGGCCAAGATGCACCAGGGAAAACTGCTACAAAAACCATCACAGCCCATCACCAATGGAACGGCCGCAAGGAAGCTTTAGCCCCGGGAACCTCCCCAGGACCAGAGGCTGAAGCCCCATCTTCAATTGTGACTGCGCTGTGAAGAGGATCCATGTCCCTGGTCACTGCACTTCTATTCTGCTAATAAGAGAGAATATTACCAGTATGACTGGAAGGCTCCAGGAAAACAAGCCAGGGAAGAAGGGGCAGGAGCACTCGCAGGGCCTGGAGCTGTGGGTTTAAGGGTCTCTTAGAGCCCCGGAAACACTGAACTTTAGCATCTGTTCCTCACCACATTGGTCAGAGGTCAGGTTGGTCCACCAAAACACATGTAAACATGGCTTGTCAATGAAGGACTGAAAGAAACAGCCCAAAACTAGTTTAATGTATACAGGAAGGCCTTGAGCTTTACCAAGGAGTCAAGCAATGTTGGGCTTAGTTCTTACAAATCTCTTGTGATAACAAACAGAAATGAATCCTGAACCCACAGTGGGTCTGGTTCTCATTGCTTTTAATCCTAACTGAAGAGAGAAACATCTGAGTTTTGAAATTTAAGGCCTCAAAGACATTTACAGAAAAGTATTTGGACTTTTACTTTTCCCCCCAAAGTATTTCACTAGCTAAAATATCAGGTTTAATCTGGAGAAAAAAAAGATTAGGAAAAGAGAAAGAATTTCCTCTTCAACTCTGGTAAATTCTGTATTTACACATTACCTTAATTAAAATTGAGGTGATAGATCAGCATTTTTATAATTATGGAAACCTTATTTCATTGAAAATTCTAAATTATTCTGTCCAATAAAGCCATCTGGAACTTATCACAAGATTTCCAGTCTCCTCCAAACCTCTCTCAGTCTTGCTTGCCTCCTTTTCTGCTGGAACCATTAATCCTGATATTTCAACTTTGTTGAATTATGAAATACCTAGCAGATTAGAGTGCTCTAGAGTGAGTTTGAGTGAGTTGTGGAGTCATGGAACTATATCTAGTCGTTTGTCTGTTCTTCTCTGGCACTGGTAGCAGGCTCTGCTTCCTGGCTACCGTGAAATAAGCAGCTTTGCTACACCACACCCATCTGCTATGACATTCCTCCCTTAGAGCCAGCTAACCACGGACTGACTCTCCTGAAACTGTGAGCTAAATTAAACTTTTCCTCCTTTAAATTCTGTGTCTCAGCAACCAGAAAGCTGATTAACACAACTTCTTTCTTCCCTTTGAGTGATGTTGCTTTCAAGAAATCTGTATTTCCTATATCCTAGTCACATCTCTACCTATGACACCTGGGCAGTCCTGCCACCATTCCAACAAAGTGTCCAATGCCTCAGCCTTGCCAAATCAAAGAGACACTTGGAACCATCTGGCACATTTCCCACTTGCCCCTTAGAACTCTCTTATCTTTGTGACTCCCTGTGGGTTCTGTCCCTCTACTGTTCTCCTCCTACTCCACTGACATCTTCTCTTCCATATTCATCATGGACACCTTTCTTTTTACTCTCTGTGAAATGTCTTGGTCCCGCAGAGATCTGTCCTTAGCTGGTATCTTCTTAACTTGTATACATTCATGCTGATGAGTTCAAATGAATCCACAGCCACAACTGCCATCCATACCTTTTCCTCTTTTTAGTCCTCTGCCCTACCTTGATACATCTGGTACACACTTCGGTGAATAAATCAGCACAGTGTTGGGTAGCAGACATAGCAGGTCCAGGCTGAGCAATGCATGAATGCGTGCCCCTGGCAGATGAGTAGAAGACAGTGTCCTTAACTGTTCATGAGATCTAAGGTCTGGGTTCCAGGAAGAAGAGGATGACATGCCTGGATACCAAATGCAATGTCCCATAGTTACCCTGCGAAGTCAATGCCATCATTATTCTCCTCTAGGAACTATGTGGACACTGGATGGGTGAGTGCTTCAAAACATAATCTTTCTGAGTCTAAAATCTCTGTCATTTTCTGGTGTGCTATATCCCCCTACACATACACCAACCAAAAAAAAATTGATGGAGAGAGAATCATTCTCTTCTACTTTTGAAAAGGACGCCATGTAGCTCATCACCTCAAGGACTCTACTGCATCAGTGGTGTAATGAGGATGTACCAGGGTCAGCTGCCATTATCCGGCCAAAATACTGAGGCACCAGGAAAGAACAGGCCATGCGGCAGAAGGAGTACCATGCAGGGAGGAGAGTTCTGAGTAGCCTCCAGGGATGAGAAGGTGGTCCTACCTCTGCACTCTCTGGGGGTCAGAGGACAAGGCAGTTTGGCCTCACACAGTGGAGGACATCACCCAGGACACTGCTAGACAATGGCTTCCTAAGGATTTCCAGGTAAAGTCACAGAAGAACTGTTCTGAGGACCTGGAGTTCTCATGAGTTTAAACCCAGAATAATAAAAAAAAAGTTATCATTTAAAGTTTTGCCTTCAAAAGTAATGTCTCTTACAGAAGTCATGAAATTCATATGACTGAAAATATCAGTATAATTTTCTTGTTTTATTGAAATAAACAAATCATGTTTTAGGATGTCATAACTCTTCCCTTTTCAGTGGCCATGTTTAATTTTGTAAGTACACATTCTAGAACGGTGAGAGGAAATACATCTGAAAAGCTATTAAGATTTTATCAAACGTTATCATTTCACAACACAGAAGTATGTCACATATGTGAGTGAGAAGGATTACCTGAAATAATTGCAAATAGATTTTTGCTCACAGCAAATTCACAACAGGGCTCTCTTAATAAATAGTGTCCTTTTACTGTAAAGTTGAATAAATGAAAGGGATTAATTCATGGTCTGTAAACATATCCCAGCAGGGCTCAAGGGACAGTATCTCAACAGACATCTGGAGAAGCCACTGATTAATTAATAGATTAATTAATCAGACAGCTGTACACTTAGGAGAGAATTTAATTGTTTGGATTAATAACCCTACTAATTAATCCTAAAAATCACCAACCTTACAGTTGAGAAAATGCTGATTTTCTAAGAACATAGCTGTATGATAAATAGCCTTCTAAAACGCTCAAAGGCTAACTAGACAGCGAATCCCAAGACTCGCAGGCTACCATAATCTACGCGATCCCTCAGCTGGTCACTGTAGCCCAGCGCCTCCCGTGCCTGCCCCCTCACCCCGTCACCATCAGGACTGGCACTATCAGCACATATGGAAAAAAGAGAAAGCCCTCGAGTGGCGTTTATCTGGAACTTAAATCACATGGCATTAAAAAGTAAACTATTTACTTAAATTAGTGTCTTAAGAGTCTTTTAAAAATCACCATTAGGCATTACAATTGGTCCACAGGGCATTTTTTCAAGATGAAATTAAAGTAGACACAGACCCTTCATCCTAATACGTGCCCAACAGATGAAGGGGCTACATACAAATATTAATAAATAGGCATGTTTTTCAAGTATATAAGACTGATAATTTTAAAAAGAATACGACTATAATAAATCTAAATTATGTTTATAAATCATTCTTAGAACTTTACAAAGTTGTGGGTAAC
This sequence comes from Hystrix cristata, assembly GCA_004026905.1. Taxonomy (NCBI): domain Eukaryota; kingdom Metazoa; phylum Chordata; class Mammalia; order Rodentia; family Hystricidae; genus Hystrix; species Hystrix cristata. The sequence goes on from PVJO010028681.1 coordinate 13,137, forward strand.
AGCTCATTAATAATTGGGGTAAGGGACACACTAGAGTGATAACTCATTATTCAAATAGAATTTTTAAAATGATATTCTTAGAACAAATGATAATCTCATTTTCTCTGGAAAATATATTTACAGAGAATGAACATTAGTCTCCAATAATCACTCATATATACATAAAAAATAAAATTTGTCAGGCTAACAATTATGGCCATAACCACAAACTAGTAAGGTTAATAAACTTGAGGCTGAAAATATACTTTATAATCAAAATTCTCAAATTATACTGTTAAAAACTTAAGAACGTTTAGAAAAAATTGACAATGCTGAATATACTGTGAATAAAGACACAGCATGGATGGATGGATCTGCCTGTACTGTGACATATGGTTTGATAAAAGTTAGTATTCAAAAAAAAATCTCTGCAGAAAAAAACAAGCAAACACATAATTCTAGCCAAGAGGAAAGGTTAAGGAGGATAAAAGAAATAAAGCAATCCTGTTTTCTAGACAAACTTTACGTATTTTTACAAGGCTTTGAGTGTCTTACTTAATTGGGAAACTGACAAACAGAAGTGATATACCTGAGCACATGCTGTAGACAAGACATACCTCAAATGTATTTTACTTTGCTACCCTTGGCCAGCAAAACCTAAAAGTCAGCAGCACATTTATCAGTGTCTTGATATTAAAATTATAGGAACAGAGCCGCGGGATGTGGTGTAGTGGTAGAGCACATGCCTAGATGCACAAAACCCTGGGTTTGAAAACCTGTGTTGCCCAGCACAGAAAAAGAAAAAAATCCTAAGAATAATGTTGAGACGTACATAGGACACATGTCACCAGTATTTGTCAGATAAGAAAACTGAAGCCTGAGGAGTGTGAATGACTTGCCTACAAATTAAAGTTTAAGAGTTCAGCCACTAATCAAGATAGGTGGGGTGTGGGGGGAGGGGCACCTAGCCCAGCGCACACTGTGACTCTACAGGAAGCAAAGGAACTGACTGGGAAGACTGGATCGGAGACTTCAGTTAAGATCTCAGTGCCACTGGCTAACTCTTGGGAATGTTAGTCTAAGTTTCAAATTATTAAAAGGGGGCAATAATGGGACCTACACGATAGGGTGAACGTGCGCATTAATTCATATCCTGCATGTAAAACTTTCTGCACGGAATTAATACTCATAATGCTTGTTATTGTCATTATTTTGAAAACAGATTTCATAGTTTGTGCCAACATCTCAAGTACACTAAGACATGTTTAAGGGGCTTCTTGACGTGCAGGGAATCGTAGCACTATATCACGTCGCAAGACGACGTATCACGGGATGGTCTTCACAGGTAGGGCAGGTTCTAAGAGAGGTTGTGAAAATTATTCTAATAAAGCAAATAGCTTCACCAAGCTTTTCAATTGTAGTTTTCATCAAGTGGGATAAATTCTGTTTTCCACTTGGGGATGGAGAAGGATGTGCTAGGTGAATGAATACTGTGGTCAACAGAACCGTCACATTTGAAGGTCACGTTTCCTCACTAGCTATGAGGAAGTCAAAGACCAATGCTTAATAAAGGGACACTCGGTTATTTCCATTTTCCTCGGAGGCTTCGGAGGGTGCTTTGAACTCTGGAACAAGAGGGCTATCAGAGTGAACCTTGAGTCCTCATCTGGCCAAAGTCCAGAAAGATGTCGGCAGGCAACAATTCCCAGTGAAGAGATTGTTAGTGAAGGTGTTTATGATCATCTTCCCCCAGGACCTAGGAGTTCAGGTGGGCTCTGAATGTCCCCCTCTGTCGCCTCCTCCCTGCCTTTCCATTTTCACTTTAAAAGAGAATCAGCCATCATAACTACTAAATCTTTTTAATAATTTTCCTTAAAGTGAAAACAGATATTTACCATTACTTGCCTTGGTAGCATAATGGGTTTGATGAAAACTTATAAAACAAACTCAGTGATTTCCACTACTGAGAACTTGGCATAATTAAAATCAATGGCATTATCCATAAACTTCATTATAATCTCATTTTACCTTCAATCTTCCCTGTCACCCAAACCCTACGCAAGAACTGTTAATGAAAAGGACCAGAGATGACTGCATCTTCCTTTCCACTCTGTCCTAACCTCTGATCAAGTCTTAACAAGCAAAGAAACGAGCAAAAGATGAGCAGGGGTCGGGGTTGAGCAAGCAAACTGTGCAGATAATTCACAAACACTCTAATTGAGCCAGGAAATAGAAGTTTGCTGTTGTGCCTTCCTCTTCTGGTCCTGTTGCCTTTTCCTTAATGCTCATGGGGATAAGTCTGCAAAACAAGTAAGCAGGCCTCCTGCAATGGATGCTTTCTTAAGCCTTCAAAGAAAGTCAGGGCAAGAGACAACTACAGAGAAGGGAGAACAATGGGGCCCAAGATAGACGCATGCTTCTGTAGTCTTAATTCTTATGAAATCGGGTTGCAATTCTACCAATTTGAACTTGAATCACTGAAGACCTTCAGGAAAAGCAGCCTGAAAAGAACTATATCGAGCCAGGTGCAGATGACTAGTAGCTATGCCTCTGGCCAGTGCTAAGGCACTGGCTACTGTTTCAAACAAGTTCTTTATAAAGAGAATAAAAAATATCTGGCCCAAACATTTTACAGTACTTATCCAGGCTCCAGGCTGCACTGAATTGGTGCTCTGGGGACAGACAGCCTTCTCTCGAGTCCTCAGTCTAAGGTAGATTTCCCATCCCACTGTTTAGTTGCCTCTTCCTTTGTCTTTACCTGTGGATCATATTATTTTTCATGCAGTAGTAATGTGCATGTTGTCTCCTCTCCACCAAACTGTCTGCTCTGTTAGGATAGAAGCCACATCTGGCTATTTGGTACTATAAATCTCCACATTTTCTTAGCGCATAGTATAGGGCAGGGTTCAGTGTTTAACTGAATGGATGAATGAATGAACGAATGTACAGATGCTAGATTCTAGCCCCAACCATTGTCTTCCAGTGTGATATAATGGAAGTCCTTCTGCTATACCACATGTATTTTTCCCTGCTATGTGAATCTAAGTACAAAGCACCACATATCTTTAATTACTTCTACAGTATTCCATGATTATACTATATAGTTTTTTTTTAACAAATCAAGCCCTCAGGCTACAGAATTCCAAAGGTCTCTTCTAGCTCCAGGTGTCTATGATCTGCCCTGGCTGAAGGAAGCTCAAGATATCAGAAATGCACACCACATCAACAAAGTGAAAGACAAAAATCACATGATCATCTCGATAGATGCAGAAAAAGCATTTGACAAAATCCAACACCCGTTCATGATAAAAACATTACAGAAACTTGGAATAGATGGTGTATATCTCAATCTGATAAAAGCCATATATGACAAACCAACGGCCAACATTACACTAAATGGCCAGAAACTAGAAGCTTTCACACTAAAATCTGGAACAAGACAAAGGTGCCCACTGTCACCACTGTTATTCAACATAGTTCTAGAAACATCAGCCAGAGCAATTAGACAAGAGAAAGAAATAAAAGGAATAAAGATAGGAAAGGAAGACGTTAACTATCGTTATTTGCGGATGACATGATACTCTACATAGAAGACCCAAAAAACTCCACCAAAAACTACTGGATTTAATAACTAAATTCAGTTGTGTTGCTGGATACAAAGTCAACACTCAAAAGTCAATAGCATTCCTATACACAAACAATACACCCACCAAAAAAGAAATAACAAAAGATATACCTTTCACAATTGCGCACAAAAAAATAAAATACTTAGGAATCTATCTAACAAAAGAAGAAAAAGACTTTTACATCAAAAACTACAGCACCCTAAAAAAAGAAATTGAAAAGGATATCAAAAAATGGAAGGACATCCCATGTTCCTGGGTAGGAAGAACCAACATCGTGAAAATGGCTATATTTCCTAAACTGCTATACACATTCAATGCAATTCCAATCAAGATACCACTAACATACTTCAAAGAATTAGAAAGGACAATCATGAATTTCATCTGGAACCAGAAGAAACCAAGAATAGCAAAAAGGATCCTAAGCAACAGGGGAAAAGCAGGGGGCATCACAGTCCCTGACATAAAACTATATTATAAAGGTACAGTATTAAAAACAGCATGGTACTGGCAAAAAGACAGACCTGAGGATCAATGGAATAGACTGGAGGATACAGAAACAACCCCAAACACACTCAAATACCTCATCTTTGACAAAGAAGCCAAACACCCTCACTGGAAGAAGGATAGCCTATTTAACAAATGGTGCTGGAAAAATTGGCTAACCACATGTCAAAAATTAAAACTAGATATATGTCTCTCACCATGTACTAAACTCAAATCAAAGAGGATCAAAGATCTAAACATTAAAACAGAAACATTAAATTTACTGGAGAACAGAATAGGAAGAACCCTCGAAGACATAGGGGTAGGAAAAAAATTCATGAACAGAACCCAGACTGCACAGGAAACAATACAAAGAATCAGTGCTTGGGACCACATGCTATTAAAAAGCTTTTGCACAGCAAAAGAAATCACCAATAGAGTAGGGCAAAAACCCACAGACTGGGAAAAAATTTTTGCTAGCTACCCATCAGACAAAGGTCTAACATCTAGAATATACAAAGAACTCAAAAAAATTAAACTTTCCAAATTTAACGACCCA
>PVJO010028682.1:0-17797 GCA_004026905.1 Hystrix cristata
AGGACATCCCATGTTCCTGGGTAGGAAGAACCAACATTGTGAAAATGGCTATACTTCCTAAACTACTATACAGATTTAATGCAATTCCAATCAAGATACCACTAACATACTTCAAAGAATTAGAAAGGACAATCATGAATTTCATCTGGAACCACAAGAGACCAAGAATAGCAAAAACGATCCTAAGCAACAGGGGAAAGGCTGGGGGCATCACAGTCCCAGACATAAAACTGTACTATAGAGCTACAGTATTAAAAACAGCATGGTACTGGCAAAAAGACAGACCTGAGGATCAATGGAATAGATTGGAGGATGCAGAAACAACCCCAAACACACTCAAATACTTCATCTTTGACAAAGAAGCCAAACACCCTCATTGGAAGAAGGATAGCCTATTTAACAGAAGGCTTATTTTTAAATGTTTGATTACACCGAATCTTGTAAGTATCAATTCCCAATGGGGTATAACATGCATTCTAAAGAAATTCAGAGATATGGTTCCATTTTTAGTTTGAAGTAAAAAAGTCAGAATCAAAGACTTAAAGCCTGAGGTAAAAGAGACATCACAGGACCAGAATCAATCAACCAACCAAGCAACTGTGGGGCCCCGAGGTCAAGATGGACGGTTTGTGGCTATGAGTCAACTGCCGGTTATCCTCATAGATTTTGTTTTGTTTTATCCTGGAACGCACCAACTTCTCCTTTGTTTCAGAGGAATAGTTTTCTCGGGTATAAATCTTTAGTCAGCAGATGTCTTCTTTCAGCGCTTTGCCCAAGCCAGCACTCTGTCGGGATCTCTGTGATTTCTGATCAGAAATCTGCCACTGATCTGACAGACAGCACTGCGCGTATGAGTCGCCTTCCTCTTGTGCTTTCAAAATCTCTGCTTTTGTCTGTTGACAATCTGAGTGCTTTTGAAGGAAAACTGTAGACACGTTAAACAGTGTTTAATGGGGCAAAGAGATTCATGGATTGGGCTGCTGGTCAGACCCAGGAGAGACACAGACAGCCTGGTGCAGGAGGCCGGCAGGAAGCATTTATCCACCGGAAGTGGAGGTGAGGTGCAGATGCCGAGTTTAACTGGCTTCCTGGACACTTTGCCTGATTTGGGAGCAGTCTGATGTTGCCAGCCTGTGACTGGCTGCGGTTTGGTCGCTCGTGATTGGCTGAGGCTCAGCCAGTTGTTAAACAACAACGACAAATACCTGGAGATAGGTATTCAGTTTGTTTATACCAAGTGCCTTGCAGTTCTTTACATGGGACCTCAAGAAATGGAAACAGACTTAGGCCTCGGCTAGTTTAATCTAGCAGCATAATATATGTGGGGGTGGGCACCTTTGAGTTTCTTCTACTGGAGGTTTGTTCAGCTTCTTGGTGTACAGACTGGTTCGGGAAGTTTTGACCATTATGTTTTGAATATTCTTTATCCTAACCCCCCCATGACCTCCAGTGATGCATTTATTGGCTGATTTGATGGTGTCCCACAAATCCGAGGGGCTCTATACATGGTTTGTTATCATTTTTCCTTAAGGATCTTTAAACTAGGTGATCTTAACATTTACTGATTCTGTGAGTTTAAATATGCTTTTTCATTTCAGTTATTATTTTATTGTATTTATTGTTATTTTTCTATAATTTGGGGGCATGATCTGAGAACATTTAGCATCAAGTGTGGGTGGAGTGACTGTCAGAACGCACAGGTCCAGGCTCCTGCACGAGGTCTCGTAAGGGTGCCCACGCGTGGCTGTCCCAGCCTGCCCCATGTGGCTGGCAGTGGCTCACCGTGGTTGCTCTTACCGCGAGGCCTGTCACAGATGGCCAAAGGCAAGAGATAAGTGAGGCCTTTTAGCCCTCCCCAAGGTCTGAGGATGCCTTCCCCCTCCCTGGAGCCGCCTCTTCCCAGGCGAGTGGCGGTGCCTTATCTGCCACCCAGGGAAAGTCCAGCCCAACCGCAGAGTGACATCGTCTGACCTGGGTGAGTCAGTCACCGCAGACACATGGCCCAGAACTGACATATTTCTCAACACCTGGCGTCTCCTCAGAGTTAGGAGGTTCTGTCTGATTTCTTTCTGTTCTTTTTTTCCAGTTTGACTTGAGGAAGCTGGTGTCTATTCTTTTCCCTCCTTATTTTTGCTTGTTGGTTTTATCATCTCATCTTGAGTACAAGTTTCTGCACAAACAAGAATACAATGTCTTTACACCAACCTAGCAGTTCTTAGGCAGTGTACACAGAAGTTCCAGAGGAAGAAGAAACTTTTGTAATCAGAGACCCTGTGCAGCCCCACAGCACCCTGTTCCTGACATCCGCAGCAGCTTCATGGGGCTTTGTCCTGGTCCTCAGAGACAAAGGATTAATATTTGCTTTTACTTCTGTAACTAAGTTGCCCGCTCATCTATAACCAAGAACAAAAAAAAACAAGGTTTCAGAAGAAAACTACAGTTCCCGTATCTTTCAGCATGGGATGTGTTTGCAGGTTTTAAACGTCAGCTTTTGTTTCTTTACAGCTTCTACCCACAGAATTGTGACATTCCCAAGCATCTGGTTATAAAGGGATCGCCTTACTTCCCATGCACTATTTTCAAAAAGTTAATCTAAACACACACGAACGCAAGAATAGAGTGACCTTGACTGAAGATGAAATGTTGAGTTTGTGTTCCCCCAATTCGCAAAGACAGCTATTTTCGAAACAGTGATTCAAGGGAGGGAAAAGATATTGCCATCCTTCTTTCTGCGTGGAAGGAATTCATTTTCCCCACAATCATAAATTCCAGGTTGAGTGATATTATAGTGACCTAGAGCCCTGACAGCGGGAGACAGAAGTCTGAGCTGCGAGGCAGTTGGAGGCTTCGCTGTTGAGCAGAGGTCAAGCAAGGCTCCCTCTAAGGGCTTGCGGGGAGCATGGAGCAGGGGTGCTGTCTGGGTGCAGACCCCCTGCCTGGATGGGTGAGGTGGCTCCTCTCATGGGAAGGACAGGGCCACCAGAGCCACGGGCGAAGCACTATCTGCTGCAGCTCCATCTTCTGCTTGCCCTGCGGGGCTTATTGTCCTGTGTGGCATTTACTAGAAACACAAAAACCCTAATTTTATTTTATTTTATTTATTTATTTTTTTTAATTTTTACCAAGAACATGTATTGGTACATTGTATACATAATGATCAAAATCTTAATTTTAGATTGAGAGAAACCTGACACATATTTGCTCTACTCTGTAACCTAATTCACATTCACAGAATGGAAAGTTTCCTTCTGATTGTATCAGAAGTAATGGGTGCTTTGATCCTGGACTCATCATCTTCGGCATCCCTGCTGCGCCCTGTCATCTCTGTGCCTGGCGCTGCCATCAGTGAACCCTGAGAATGTCCTTCATCACGATGTGGAAATGAAGACCTGCTCTCCGTGCGTGTGGTGATCACATGGAGAAAGCAGATGTGTGAAACTCTTGGAAGGGTCACTTTGTTTTCTGTGACATTTCAGTTTTCTGAATTAAGGAAATAAAATGCACAGCTCACAAATGCTTGTGGTCCTGATTGTCATGGTGATGAGTACTTAATGTGTATCTGCTGGATGAGTAAGTGGAATCACTATCAAATCAGTACATAGTCTTAACTATAGTTGTAACGCACGCAGAATTCAAATATAAAACCATCTTTCTTAAATAAAACACCCACATGCCCGTAGACACAAAGAATCTACCACCCCAGAAACAGCTTTGTTTGTGTGGTGAACTCTGCGAGATGGAATATCTCCCTCGTTTTTACTATAAAAGGACTGGTGAGCGAGGACTCCGAGGGATTTGGGGAGTCTGATTTTCTAAGACACTGGCAGCCTTGTAACGACTGTGACCTGGAGTGATCCGCTCGTGTTCCCGACCCGACTGTTAGCAGACCTGCTCCCGCGGGGTGTGCCGGGGTTGGGGTTGTACTGGACTTGGCGGCAGGAGGGGTGTCGCTTCACTCCCGCCTGGGAGCAAGTGTCATCTTACTTCCTGAGCGTCAACAGCGACACATTTTTAAGGGCAGTATGTAAGAACTAAAGTGAGCCGAGTGAATGTCGTGTGTGGATGCTGGAAGCAGCAGTTTTCAGGGACAGTTTTCTGTATCGGTAGGGTATTGAATATCTGGCAAGTGCCCTGTAGAACTTTCTCCAACCTCACATTCCCTTCCTCTTGATGACAAGCAGGGTCATTTGGAGTAAAGTTCAAGGAGAAAGGCAGCTGTGTGGCTCTCCAGAGTCAACCAGCTCCATGTGTCTGAGTTGTCACTGGACTCCACCCTCTGGTCTTCCAGCCCTGGCTCCATGATGCTCTTTCCTGCCACAGGGTCTTTGCACATGATCTTCCCTCATTAGCATTCTCTTCCTGTTTGTCTTCACTTGATTTACTGCAAAGCAAAGGGTTCTTTGTATCTTTTCAAAAAGCCTTTTTACAATTCCTAAATGATCTTACAGGAGACCATGTCCTCTTCTTATCCTAGTTTTGTGGCATACTTTGGGTGTTAATATCCAACTCCCTGTTAGACTCCCTATGTCCCCCTGCAGTAGGGAAGATGTCTGTGTTCACTTCCTCTTGTCTTTGCAGCATAGTACTTGAAGCAAGGCTTTTACATGGCCATGGAGGAAATGGTTCACTCTTCCTGGAAGCCAGTGAGAGATGCAGTGAGCAGGAAAGGGGTCATGGACAGCACATCAGTGGAGCTGGGTGGAAGAGAAGGCGTCACATGGGGAAGATGGTCGGTCATTGGAGCCTCGTGTGGGTGAAACAGACACAGGAAGCACGGGACACCTTCGTCAGCCAGGGTTCGGCTCACTAAGGAGCATGCGTGCTTCCTAGGCAGCGAGGGGCCACTTGAAAACTATCAAGCAGCAGAATGACACAATCCCATCTGTGCTTCAGATAAAACTCTGACAGTAGTGTGGAAAGCAGGGGAACTAAAAATAGGGTTACAAGTAATGTGCTCAGCACTTTCCCCTATTTGTACGGTAACCCAGTTTGTAGCCTTCACCTCCATCCCATTTGAGCAGGAAAGTCCCTCGGCATAAAGTAGCTCCACATACTGTCTTGGGCAGAGTTTGTTATAATGCCACCAGCTGTCCCATGTGGCAGCCAATGAGTTCACGTCATGAAATCACTTATGGGAAATGATTTACTTGTAAATATGGGTACTGGTCAGATGTTCTCACAAGCTGACCTTTCTCAAACATTGCAGAGAAGGAGCCTAGGGAATTGACATGCTAAACCTTCCCACAAAGTTCCAGGTCAGCAGGAGTAGGCTGACTGTGAGAAAGTGGTCAGCAGATTGCTAGAAGTAGCAAGCTACAGGAACTGTGGCTTGGCGGTGTGGTACCGGACCTGGTGCCCAGCGCTGGCTGCGAGGGATGCGGTTCTGTGTCCCAGAGGCTGCTGTGTCTCAACACGGTGAGCCTCAGGGTGCTCACAATCTTTGGGGTACCTTATCGGCTCCACTTCATACGTGAGGAGAGGGGCTCTCACAGGGTCGGACTCAGGCCAGGCCAACCCACCCCACATCCGTGCTCTGCCTCACACTCAGAGCTGCGCCCGCCTGGCAAGGTCCCCTCTTTCACATCACGGCACCTTTCCCACCCTTTATTCTTTTTAACTAAAGAGAAAACATCAAGGAAACCAAGCTGATGTTTGGCTGTCTTTCACTGTCGCATAAAATCACAAGGGATTTTGCTTGGAAAGACTTTGTAAACAAGTGGTTTTGGCAGCAATCGTTTTAGAAATTGGTTCAGGCTGGTGCAAGTCCTGGACACACAGGCTGCTGGGAGCCACAACCTGCTGTGTGTCTGCAGGGGCACGATCACAGAGCCCCGTGTCCGAGCTCTGGGGTGGTCTCTGAGTTGATCGTGTCACTCTGGACAAATTAGTTTTGGGGGAAAGCACACGGCAAGTTCTTTCCTCAGCGCCTATTCCTAGAGCTTATGTTACTGAATAAAAGCACACGTCTGTGTTTCCCTGTGCTTCCTGCTACCGCCTGCTCAGCTTGCAGGGTCTCTGTTGGCAGCTGGTCTGGACTGGGTCTCATGCAATGTTCTTTCTCGGTGTTGGGTTTGTAAGCACTATTCTTATAACCATCCTGATGACTCTGGGTGGGTTCGGCACAGTGCTGTTCTGTTATCATAATAAAGTAAAAGCAACGTGAATGACAAGAGGCATGCGCTATTTTGATAGAGCCGTTTACGTTCAAGAATGGAAAGCTTGAAACTGTTACATATTACTAATAGTAATTTTAAAAACCTGTCACGCGACGCTACTCTCCTGCTCACCACAGCGGCCTCGTGTCATACCTTAGCTGACTGACTAAATGGAGTCTGCAGAAATCGGCGAAGCTGCTTGACTCCACTGCATTTCAGGCCGCAGACGTTCAGGCCGTCAGGGGCGATGTGCTGCGAAGGCCCCAGACAGACACGGGCTACTCTAGAGTTTTGTACTCAGATCAGTGTCTGCGGGGCTGGGAGCAGGATGTACATGAGTAACGAGACCCAGAGCGCCTTCTCTCCTATTTTTTGAAGCCATCAGTGCTCATTTCTAGTTGTTTTCCACTTTCAATAGAAGTGCATACAGTCGGCACCTTGGTTTGGACAGGAGTCCCCACCGCCCTGGGCCCCCGCCCCACACTGCCCCCTGGTGGTCCCCTCGGCCAGGCGTCTTCGAGGCTCAGCTGCCCACCCTCAGTGCTGGTCCGGATGACTTGAGCGCTCTGAGTTGCACGTCACGGGAGATGCCACTGAAGGGCTGGACGGTGGAGGAGCGCCCCGCTTAGGGCTGCGTCCCAGAGGTGTGATGGGAGCCTTCTCTGGCTCAGGGTTTTTTGGCCCTGCCCTCATCTGTTGATTCAGGCAGTCAGATCAGGTTTCAGAGGGCGCCTTTCATCCCAGCCGCCTCACCTGGGGAGGGACGTGAAACCCGGGGCCCCTGGAGCTGGGGGCCAGGCCATCCCCACACTCTGGCTGCTCCTTGATTGGGAACAAGCGAGAAAGATGCAGAAGAGCTCTTGGTTTCATGGCTTCCCAGGTCAAATCCAGAGAGAAGAAAAATAGTCCCAGGGTCCGCTTATTAACTATCCCAGCAGGCTCGCGGCCCACCTGGGGATTCGGTTTGTGGGACCGACTGTGACCCCTGGACTAACCACGATGGGCAGGGCTCGGTCGTCCGCCCACTCCAGCAGCCTGCTGGGAGGACATGCCCTGTCATGGGTCCTGCCTTCTGTGTCACGCGGACCAGTGAGGGCATCTTCTCTGTGGAGAGGGGGAGGCTCGTGGGTGGAAACAGCAGACTTTCTGCCCTTCAGCAAGGAACTGACTCTCCCAGCGGTGATGGCACATCTCAAGGCATCGACTGTAAGGACAGGTTCGTAATGGGATCTTCCTGGTGGGTCCCAAAGCTAATCAAACTGACACTCCACCCTGACTGCCACATAAGCTTACCAGGTATATAATCCACTGATCACTTTACAACATACGCATTTCTTAATTTATGTCAAAATTGTGTGTTATCACGATGTTTTACCCCACTCCTCCTTCTCACTCATTAGTAGACAGACACAGGACTCAAAGAGTCAGGAGCAAGAGGCTAGCATCTCGTCGCCCCTTTGAAATCTTCCCTCTGTGTGGATGGAAAGGCTGGTGTCACATGGGCTGTGACTGTCGGCTCGCAGGAGTTAGCCCTGGAGATGCTTGCCGAGTGGGTCTGGGGTGGGGCCTGGCGATCTGTGGTCTGCAAAGAGCTCCCCAGATAATGTTGATACTTAGCTATTTGGGGAAATCTTTGAAAAAGGATGTACTGTCCTCACCAAGATGTTTAGAGTCCAGGGCACAGGTGACACAGTGCTGGCCTCTTCAGCCAGGGAAATCCATGAGCTCTCCACAGAGGACACTTGGAAAGGTCACGTCTGGTGAGGCCCTAGTCTCCTGGCATCGCTTTGTCACTGCCTCAGCTTCTCGCTCACTGGAACACCTGACTGAGGAGATGGTCTGTGTCGCCTCCCACAACACAGAGCAGGTCTGCAGGCAGGAGGAACGCTGGGACTTCATCCCTCTCACGTTGTTTAAGAATCATGCTCATTTGCTTTTCATGTTTCTAAAGAGGTAGTGTGTTCTCCCCTCCCTGTCCGGCGGCTTCAATGGAGTGATGGGCTGTCCTGTTGGGGCCACAGTGTCTGCCCCATGGAGGAGTGAAGGGGATCATGGGAAATGGTGCCAGGGTCTGTGCCCATGCAGACTCGGCACACACCACGGCCCCCTCTTCCTCCAGTGACTGCGTGGCCAGGCTGAGCGCCTGTGATGGCTGAGAGAATTCCACCTTCGGGGAAGCGCCGGGGCTGCAGGATCCCACGGAGATGCAGCATGAGCTGCATGTGTGTACCACGGAGGCGACTCCACGTTCTCTAATAACCACTTTCAGAAAGCAAACAAACACGACGTGGTGTCGGATCGAACAGGGATTAAAGGAAAGAGCAATCTTCGACCAATCTCTTTTTTGATAACTGCAACTTTTGCTTCACTTTGATGAAATAAGGAAGATCTGGTCTGGAGAGAGGAGGCCAAACTCTGTCAGGTGCTGGACCGAGCCCCGGGGCCACCACGGAAGGCACAGGGAGACCTCAGGGGGACGACCTAGCTACGCTGCTGAACCTCGCAGTGAGCACTGTGGGACGGAAGGTGTTAGGTGGAAACCTAAGTTACCGTCTAGCAGATGGCAAAGTTAATGCCCGTGAAGCTTTGACTTGTAAATATGTCCGAATTGTTAGAGATTAAGTAATATTTAAAATATTGTGTATTTGTGTTATCAAGGCATGGTCAGCTGATAATTTGTTTTCCACTGAAACTGGCGTCGAAGCTTATTTATTAAGGATTTAAATCGACACACACACACACACACACACACAAGCAAAACCAGGGTCTGTGCACAGTTAAGAAACAAACTGCAACCCCTGTGTGTGGAGACAGGGACCTGCTGTGCTCGTCTGGGCAGTGAGCTGAGTAGCAACGTTTGTCGTGCTCAGCAGAATATCTGCAAGAATTCAACAGCCAACCTCAACTAAAACGGAAATACTGAGTGTGTGACCGATTCAAACATCCAGAGATTGAAATAAACCTAGTTTAGCAATGATGCTTATGTTTCCAAGTGTCATTAAAAATGAATGGAAACAATTGACCTCTATTTTCATCAAGGAAGTGTTGGCATAAACATGTTAGCTACTGTGATAAGAACAGCATGGTCCTGGCAAAAAGACAGACCTGAAGATCAGTGGAACAGGTTAGAAGATGCAGAAACAACTCCAGACACACACAGATACCTCATCTTCCACAAAGGAGCCAAACACCCTCACTGGAAGAAAGACAGCCTCTTTAATAAATGGTGCTGGAAAACTTGGCTTGCCACATGCTGAAAACTGAAACTAGATACATGGCTCTCACCATGTACTAAAGCTAAGATCGAAGTGGATCAGGGATCTAAACATTAAAGCAGAAACAGTAAATCTGCTGGAAGAAAGAAAAGGAAGAACTCTTGAACACATAGAGGTAGGCAAAAAATTTATGAACAGAACTCAGACTGCATGGGAAATAATACAAAGGATCAGTGCTTGGGATCACATCCTACTAAAAAGCTTTTGCATAACAAAAGAAATCACCAACAGAATGGGGTGGAAACCCACAGAGTGGGAAAAATTTTTTTGCCAGCTGTTCCTTAGACAAAAGTCTAAGATTGAGAATATATAAAGAACTCAGAAAAATCAGACCCCCCCAAATTTAAAGACCCAATCCAAAAATGGGCACCTGAAATGAAAAGATACCTCTCAGATGAAGAAATACAAATGCCAAGTAAATATGTGAAAAAGTGTTCAACATCACTGGTCATTCGAGAGATGCAAATTAAAACAATGCTAAGATTCCATCTCACTCCAGAAAGGAGAGCTATTATCAAGAAATCAATCACAAATGCTGGCGGGGCTGTAGGGAAAAAGAACCCTTCTCCACCTGTTGGTGGGAGTGTAGACTGGGTCCAACCATTGTGGAAATTAATGTGGAGATTCCTCAAAAAACTACAACTAGAGCTTCCATTTGACCTAGCTATACCTCTTCTTGGTATTTTCCCAAAAGAATTAAAAACATCATACCACAATGATATATGCACAACCATGTTTATGGCAACACAATTTTTAATAGATAATTTTTTTATTTTGTGGTACCGGGGATTGAACTCAGGCCCTTGTGCTTGCAAGGCAAGCACTCTAATCACTGAGCTAAATCCCCAGCCCATTAATAGATAATTCTTGGAAACAACCCAAATGCCCCTACTGAATGGTTACAGAAGATGTGGTTTTTTTTTTTGTACAATGGAGTACTACTAGTCTGCCATAACAAAGGATAAACTTGAAACATTTATAGGTAAATGGGTGCACCTCAAGAACATACTCTTAAGTGAAATAAATCAGACACACTAGACTTCATATTGAATTGTTTCTCTGATATGAGAAACCGTAAGTGTAAATAAAGACAAAGAAGTATAATAGATATTGTGAAAAAGAAAGACAATGTTCAAATGGGAATAGAACTAGAGAGGGAACGGGGGAAAGGAAGGAAAGGAAATAGAAAGGAAAAGAAAAAGAAAAAATGAAAAAATGTAAATAAAGCTATTGTAAATGAGGGGAGGGGGAGAGGAAGGGAGGGGTGGGGAAGAGGGAACCAAGATGTATCATGTACAGGTACAAACTAACTATGATGAATGTGATCATTATGTTTACAATGTACCAATACATATTCTTGGTAAAAAATAAAATAAAAAAATAAAAATGTTAGATATTTCCTAAACACATAAAAGTTTCCAATACTCTGCCTGTGCTAGGGAATATGTGAATGGCCCAGTTTTAAGAGTCATTGTTAAATGTGTGACAGGATGAAAGGAAATTGATTGCTGGGACTTCACATGACTGAATTTCCTGCACCTGTTTTAGTTGGTGTCCTAGACTGAGAAATTTGGAGGAATAATAAATCTGAAATAATAACAAAATTAAAGAAATATGTATGACTACTTAGAGTATTCCTTGAGTTCAGCAATTATTAAAGTGACAGCTAATGTGAATACCATTTCTTTTTACTAAGTGCCCTTTATGGTACTATGCAACCCCGTTCTCTGGTGCTATGACTCTCCCACTTGGCCTGTAACAGGTGTGGAGCCTGAGGGACCCGGGCCTTCCACAGGGTGGAACTGGCTGTGGGCGAAGCGTTTGTGAGTGGAAGGTAGATGCTTCTCTCTTATTTTCCTTTCCAGGTACTGGTACAGATTGGTGCGTGTATGACACAGAGAACAGCTTTTATCAATGAAAAGAAATTGTATTCTTCTCATTCATCATATTTATTGAGTACCAGCAATGGGTCGGGAACCCTGCCAGGTCCTAGTGCACACAACCACGCCAGATCCTAGCAGACATAAAGGTGAGTAAGATGAAATCTTACACTGAGATGTTCTAGGTGTGGATGGATGTAAAACACAGGCAAGTCATAATTACAAGGTGATGCAAAGGGACTTTGGGGACATTTTATGGTAGCCAACACTAACTCTATTTTACTGATATACTCTAAGGTGGTAAAACTATGTTTCCTAGATACTCCATTCCGAAACTGTGCTGTGTGTCAATTTTTACAAGCTGACAGCTGAAAGAAGAAGGTGAGAATTGTAGGAGTTTCCCCCAGGTAGGGCAAGGAAGAACTGAGAAGTGTTAGGTGTCAAAGGGAAGCAGGCTGCAGACAGTTCTGGGCGGCCAGCTGGCGTTTTAAGGAGGCTGAGCATCAGGGGGCAGCCAGGCAGCACAATGAAGGGGAGAAACAGGATGTGCAGTTTTAACTCAGATCAGCCCCCACTTACTCTTTTCCTTTGTTTTTTTGCCACATGCTCCTCAAGCACAAAGCAAAGCTTAGTAGAGTCAGGAGTCAGGGAGCTGGGCCCCGTGCGGGTCGGACTGCCAGGGGTGTGTGGTACTCCAGGCCCACCCCGGGCTGGGGAGAAGAGAACCAGGGTCCCTCTCACCATGCGGAGAGTGGTAAGCACAGGAAACGGATAAAACTCTCATCGTGGCTTTGTGGCCTAAACCCTTTTTTAGGGAAATCAAATGGCTTTGGCAGATAAGGGAAAGGTTCTCTGTGCAGAAAAATGTCTGCTAGTAAGCACAGAAGGAGTAATAGCAGAGGACATAAAAACCATTGTGTGAGCTCTTGTGAAATACTCGATGCAAGTAACGGCCAGCCGCAGAAGGCCACACCATTTGGCGGCGCGCTGACGGAGAACTGAACTCTGATGCGCCGAGTGTCACTAAAGACGAGAAAATCAGACCAAGGTTCCTGCTGGAAGCCTGCAGGATAAAGCACAGGACACTAGCAGATCTGAGCGTAATGAAGGTGAATGAGGGTCCTGCCTGAGTTAGGACTCTTCTAAGTTATAAAAAACACTGCTTAAAAAAACATTTTGCAAAGCTTATCAACCGAAGCCAGTGTGGGTCCCCTCTTCAGTTTCAGTTTTAAGGAGTCTGTTCCCAAATTATGTAATATTTTAAATAATTTGAGTTTAGGAAGACTATGTTCATATAAGTTTCTGTGTATTTAAAGGTTCTTACTTTTACTGGTGATGCAACAAGGTAAATCCCGAACATTACAAATCTGCACTTTTATAAAATTTGAGGAGTTTGTATCTGAAAGTGTTGTTGGATTTTCTGATGTCTGGGTTTGTTTTATTTTGTTTCCTTTTGTGTTGTTTCGTTAGCAATCAGTGCAAGGACAAGGAAGAAAAGTGATTTGTGGTTTGAGGAAGGAGACGGCTTTTCTTTCCATTCTGCCAAATTAGTTTCCTGTCAATTTACAAAACTAATATTTGTGGTGAGATTTCAGCAAGTAAAATAAAGAGATTGCGATGGTCTGCTTAAAATGATTAAAAAAGTGAAAACGAGTATTCTAACCTATATCTGATTTGTATTCTGGAGCTTATGGTCATTCTTTGAGCTGAGAAAGAAATTTAAGCTTGCTTAAAGTAACAAGATGTTTCTGGTCCATCTGGGTTGATGGCTGTAAATTCACATGGACAACAGTCATGGCTACGGTTTGAGTGTCGCCTCCAGCACCATGTCAGTTGTAGTGACTGAGAAATAGCAGTAGTTTAGACAAAGGAAGGTTCTAACCTCTCGGGAATACGCAGTCTGGCGTCGGCACCTGGGGCTCTCTAGTAGCTCCTGGTTGTTGACATCCGCATGTACTTCCTTTGTGCCCACCTCCTAGCTGCTGTCTCCCCATCTCTGTGACCCACCGGCTGGGGGAAGAGGGAGGGAGGGTGAAAGCGTCCTCCTCCAGGCTCGGGCGGTTCTCCTAGACAGCCTTCTCTTAGTCACGCTTCTTGTCTCTAAAACATAACACTCAGCTGTGAAAGGAGGAGGGATTTGCTTTGGCTCGTCACCTTTAGGGGTTTCAGTCCCTGGCGGGCCAGCTCCAGGCGGGAAGGACCTAGTGCAGTGACGGCAAACAGTTTAGAACTTCCGGTGATACAAACAGCCGACTGTGGCAAGTGTGCTGTAGCTTCGCCACCGCTGCCTGGGGAAGGGCCTGGCGGAGGGGAGCTGCTCAAGAGCAGGGTGGCCAGGAGGCAGAGAAGGAAGAGACACGCCCCTCCAGGCCTAACAGCAAGCCAGCTGTAGAGCCCCGTGATCCAGTCCCCTCCCAGCAGGGCCGATTCTAAGCACCTGTGAGTTTGGGGTCCTTCTTGACGCAAACCATAATAAGCCCTCACAGAAGTTCCATGCAGGGTTGGAGCTTACACCTCTGACTGCCCACAGCCCAGCTGTGTCCAGATGTAGGGAGGGCTGGACAGCAGCCTCAGCGGGGTACGTTGCAGAGCCGGTGGAAAGGGGGTGTGATGCACAGAGGAAGGGGACATGGACTGGGGGTCTCTGTTGGTGAGCCGAACAGGCATTTAAGAGAAAACTCAAATTACCAAATAATTTCATTTCTGCAAAGTGCTCCAAAGCAGAACATGCTATTAAGAAGACCCCGTTTTGTGATGTTTTGTGTTATGTTTAACAGTGTGCCAGATTATGTGATTGAGAGTATAAATACGTTGTGTGCGCAATTTTAGACACACTGGGGGAGACACTAGAGGCTCCTGCCTCATGTATCACTTTATCTGTGTGTTGCATTCGCTTCGATGACTTCAGGCTTCATTATTTTGCCACAGACTCCTGGAGCGGAGTATGTGCGGAGGCTCCGTTAACACCACCATTTTCCATTTCTCATCCTGCCTCTGTGGATGGCCCATCAGGGGGGGAAAATGACATTTGAAAGTCAAGTTTTTGATGCAGCAGTGGGCAGCACTGCGCAGCCAGTGGGTGTGCAGGAGGGTGGTGTTGTCAGTCGTGTGGAGGGGTTTGTACCTTAGTTTAGGAGAAGTAAAGGATCACGGGAGCATTTTAAGCAGGGGAGTGATGTAACCAAGTGGTGTAGGATAACCTGTCGTTTGTTCTCTATTTCCCCTTTTCTTCAACAATTTGGGCATCCTGGTGGTTTGTATATTCCAGCTTTAGGATTCTGGTGGGGCCAGAAGGTGGGTGGAGGAGAAGCTGCTTCAGGACCACAGAGATTTCTAGATCCTGTAGAAGCAAAGCTCCCAGGAGAACTGGCGTTGTCTTTCGGCAGAGGGCGGAGCCCATGAGGCTTTGGGCGGGGGGAGAGGAGTGTGTCCAAGTCTGGGGGGCTGTGGCCAGAGCGCCCGGGGAACAGCAGGGACTCTGTGGGCTGAAGCCCAAAGATGTGGCAAAGTCTTTGTGTGACCCAAAGGAAGGGTAGCGACATTCCTGACCGCGACTGAACTTCTCCGCCATGTGTCTGACTGTGGGCTCAGAGGGAAATGTAAGCTCGTTTAGAGGAACAAGATGTTTCTTGTCCATCTGAGTCTAGGGCTAGAAGCTCACATGGATCACGATGGGTGCTGTGCTGTTTCCACGGAAACTGCCGCAGCGTGATGGCCAGTGCAGCAGTTACACGGCCCTGATTGTGCTCAGCTTCCGGTCACCTGGACACCACCATGTCCTCCGGCTCTGATCACCCACCACGTGGCCACTGCTTGGATATCGTTACCGCCGGCCACGGCCTCACTTTAAAAACATGAAGCATCATCCTGCGGCTCTTTGATTATAGCTTCTCGGGCCTCGTTCTCAGACCCTTCCCAGATGTCTTTATGTCCCTGGTCCCCGGGGTCCTTCATCTTTCCCAGGGCACCACTGCCCTCCCCTTGTCTTCCTTCTTTCTCTCCTTGGCTCCTGTCCATCCTGCAGTGCAGACTCTTGGCCACCTGGGGAGGCCACATGTGCTGTGGAGCCTGGTCAGTTGTTTGGCACAGCTCTGTGGCTGGGTGGTGCGGGAGCCACCAGTTCCTGTCCCAGGCTTCGGGTCCAGTGCTGTCCCTTGTTAGCTGGGTGACCATCGGACAGCTTCTGTATCAGACTGGGTCCCGTGCTAAAAGAGATGGCACTGAAATAGGACGAGCTAAAGAGGTCTTCGCTTAAGACCCCTGTGAAGCCAGGTCGTTTCTCAGTAAGCCACAGGCTGGAAGTGCAGCTCGACCTCCTGGGGACACAGCTGCTGCGCAGAGTGGCCCAAGAGGCCCTTGGTGATGGCTGCCGCGAGAGGAGCTGGGGTGACCCGGGCGGTGACTTGGGTCCCTTCTGGTACTCCCCAAGGGTCAGACTCCACAGAGGGCCGGAGGACAGAGCTGCGTTGACGTCCACGGGACAACCTTCCAGGACACAGAGCTCCATGGAAAGGAAGTAGGGGTGACGTGGAGGATTTCCAGACAGCTGGTGTCTCCTTCCTCAGCTTCTGTTTCTTTATTTGCCGGTGTGAAATGATGTGAGGGCTGAATGTGCGCAGGGCTGAATGATGCGAGGTATGAATGTGAGCGAGGGCTTGGTGTAGTGGCCGGCATATAAAAGTCACTTAAAATATTAGTTACTTTAATAATTGTTTCATTATTAATGATTAATATTCATGAACATAACTAACAAATGGTCGCCTGAATGAATATGGTTGATGACCACCGAGCAGCCACTTTCTACTGCTCTGGTGGTTTCCAGGGTGCCGTGTGGAGAGCTGTGACCCGAAGCTCAGGAAGAAGAGCTGGATCACCGAGATACTCTGATTACAAAGCACATTCTCGCCTCTGCCAGGCTGTGGGTTCCTTGGGGCGGGAGTGTTTCTTCTCTCCTCTAGGTAATGGGTATTCTTCTGTGGGTCAGAAACCAGAAGAGTGGGCATGGATTTACTTGAAGTCCTAATAACAGTTTAATCTCTATTTTGGGATTATTTTTGCTGCAGGAACCCATTCTCTCTACTTCCAGCTAAATTTTGTCCCTTCAGTGATTTTTCTTATTCAAATTTAAGATACTCTCCATTAGTTCGGGCTTCTCACTCTTATGCTTCTACAAGGGGAGGGGCTTCCACATCGTGCACGTTGGGAGGGAGGCTTTGGTCCTCGGGCACTTCGGGGCAGCATGAGTGGCCCACTGTCTGGAGAGGTCAGCAGCGACTCCCACTGCTGCCTGCAGGCATTCGTGTTCCCCCTCGAGTCCACCCCACACTGTCCACTTGCCATTCGGGCTGTGTCTTCCCCCGGTGTCCATGGCCCTTCACCACCTATGCCAGACCCAGCACACCTCATCTTTTGCACTGTCCAGAGGAGGAGGAGGAGGAGGAGGACCCTTTGGCTGCCTCTTCACACCCTGTCAGCCTCATGGGGTGACCTGGGGACCTCGCAGGTAGCTCACACGCCCAGCACTCCACGCTGCCATCCTCTGTGCATGGCAACAGGAGAATCCACAGGTTTGCTGCTTCTGCAAGGTCCAGAGACAGGGTTCTGTTCCCAGAGCTGCGGGTACAGGGGTCTTTCTCTCCAGTCCATGCTGCTCCCTAGATCTCCAGCAGGAAGCAAGGCGTGGGGCCTTAGCCCTGACTGTCACCCAAGATGCTCCTCTTCTTGCGGACTCGGCCTCTTTGACCATCCTGCCCCGAGTGTGGACACACTGAGTGCGGAGAGGCAGGCTGGTCTGGCCTATCTTGCTCTTTCCAATCTTCTGCTGTGGCAGAAACTTGGGCCTTGTTTCCTTTACTCCCTGTAGCCTTTTAGCTCCCAACACACTGGGTCTTGCAAATCACAAGTCTTGGCTTGCGTGGTCCTCGCCTGGCTGTTCGAGAGGAGCACTGGCCTGGGGAGCCAGGTGACATTGACAGGAGGCAGGGACCACAGGGAGCTCCGTGCATGGGAGCCAGCTCACTGGGCTCTTCTGGACCCAAGCCCACAGGAGACTGCAGACGTACTAGAAGCAATCATCATTTAAATACGCAAAGAGATTAATCCATCAACAAATCAATGAGCTAGTCACAACCCAGAGGAAGAGGGGAAGATCTGGCTGCCAGCTGTTCTGCCTCGGCCTGCTGTGGAGTGTGGGCTGCTGGAGCTGATGGATTGAAGCCCGCCTCCCGAGCCCGGGCTGCCCTCACAGGGAGGGCCTAGTCGCTTCTAGAGAGAACATTTGGTCAGCGCAGCCCCTGGGAGCTGAGTTCTTGTCCCGCCAGGCCGCAGCAGGCTCTGGGCTTGACGCGGGCACAGCTGACGCCGCAGGCCCCGGAGCTTCCTGCGGGGACCCTTGAAGCGGCTACCCAGGCACCGCCCTCTGCGTGGGCTCCTGTGCGGAGCTGGGCTGGCGCTTTCTGGCGAGGTGCTGCTTGGCTTTCCCGAGTGT
>PVJO010028683.1:0-17860 GCA_004026905.1 Hystrix cristata
GGGGGAAGAGGGGGGAAAACCAAGATGTATCATGTACAGGTACAAAATAACCATGTTGATTATGATCATTATGTATGCAATGTACCAATACATGTTCTTGGTAAAAAATAATATAATTAGGGAGAGACACCACAGGAGAAAGAGGACCCATCAATGCCTTGATTTTGGAAAGTCCTACTTCTAGAACTATGTGACATAAATTCTTGCTGTTTAAACAAAAATTAGAAAAAAAAAAGTGATAGGAATTAATACTTCCAGAAGCCAGTTTCAACCGATGAAGAATACTCATCCTTCTCTTGAGGAGAGTCTAAAACACTGTGCACACGGAATTTCCAAATTCCCTGTGGGAATAAGCTCAAGTTGCCCACATCATAACTTGTTTAATAATTTACCTTCTACTGGCCTCCTTGCCTTCTGTGCATTATTTTTTTTTTATTGACTGAGTGTTTGTGCTCCCCTTCCTACAAAATACATGTCAAAAACACCTCTCCCAAAGAAATAATGCTAGGAATTTATGTCATCGAGGATTATTAAGATGAATTCAGGTCAAGAACAGAGCGCTAGCAAATGAGATTACTGCCTTTATAAAAGTCATTAAGTGTATGGCATGTGTAACCAGATAGTCTAGGTTGTGGTTGTGCTCCACCATATTAAGATATAACGACAAACTGCAAGAATGCAACTCAGAAAAGGGCCTGCACCAAAACACTGCCATGCCGGCATCTTAACAAACCTTACTACAAATCTATCTCAAATGTGCTTGTTCTTGGATGTGCCTGAAGATTAAGAACATGAACATGCACATTTCTAACTTAAGCACAAAGATTTCCACCCCACTCCATCCCCACTGCCCAAAATGGGAAGGATAGAACTCTGTATTTCAGTACAAATCCCACATCTTACCTGATTGGTGGTCATTTTAAGACACTCAATGAAAGAAAAGGAGTAATAAATCTTCGTATCTGCAGTCCGCACTTTCTTTAGTAATTTGTAAGTCAAAATTGATCTCAATATCACCTGGAAGATGGCTGGAAAATCAGAATCTCAGACACCACTCAGACCTTCTGAATAGGAACCTGCATTTTTAACAAGATCCCCAGATAATTCATTTGCACATTGTAATGTGAGTGTCACCGCTCTTAGATGCAGAGGTATAATCTTTTGAAGAAGAAGGCAGCAGGACTTGCATGAGCAGACCTTAGCAGCTGTAACCCTCTGCATGATTTTATAGCGTATACTGTCATGTCAAGTAACCCAAACAGTAACTCTATAATTTTCTGTTATATAGGGATGCCAGAGCATAGATGAGGTTTTGCCAGTTACTACCAGTAATAATGAGCTGTCAGTGAATCTATCCAAAAACAACCAGGAATACACACATTTAAACAAGTTGGATTTATCACTCATCACTCCAAGAAAGAAGACACATCATAGAGAATCCTGGATGCCTCAGTAAGATGGTATCAGAAAAGTCTTATTAAAGAATTTTGGCTGTGGTCGAGAGATTTTGTAGAAGTAGGGCCTTGCTATAAACTGGGTGCTGTCAGAAAGCAGAGATAATTCTATAATTGGATATCTAAATAAATCTAATTTATAGGAATGGCAGATTATAATCAAGTGAAAACTGTAATTGGAAAACATGCAAACAGTAGATGCTCATCTTGTCTAAAAGAGTGAGATATTTGGTATTTTGTGGCATCTATATGTTCATATTTTAGTATACAAATGAATATTTTAAATGCTTGTATTTATTCTATAACTTTTCAGTAGTTAGAATACAGTGATATTTATTTTCAAAATGTTTACCACTAGACTGCCTCATGCCTGACTGATGCATTGTGTCTCTTTGAAAATAGAAAATCCTTTCGATAAATCAATCAGTACTACAATGTTAACAATATAACAACGCTTAGTAATATTACTAATGTTTTTAAATAGTAGTAATAAAACTTAACTCTAAGTGAAAAGCTTAATATTAACCTAGAAAAACACAATATACACAATGAATTGGTGAGAACTTCATGGAGGTATTCAAATGTATTTCCAGTTCTTTCTTGTTCATAGGTTTATAAAGAATCTGTTTTCAAGGACAAATAATGTTAGTGTTTGTGTGTGCATGATTTAATATTTGTCCATCTTCTTTCAGTTAAAGGCTATTTCGGATTTCTATCACTGTGACAAAATGCCTGAGATGCACAATTTAAAAGGAGGAAAGAATTTTTTAGCTCACAATTTCAGAGAGTTCAGTCCATTTCAGAGGGTTTCAAGCCTGTGATGAGGCAGAACATCATGGTGGGGAGCATTTCTCACCTCATGGTGGCCAATGAAACAAAGAGAGAGAGCTTCATAACAAAGAGCCTCCCACAAAACCCATTAAATTATGAGACCATAAGTGGATTAATCCATTCATATCATAAGGTCTGAAACCTCCTAGTCCAATCACCTCCTAAAGTCCCCATCTCCAAATGCTGCTGCATCGGAAAGCAGGCCTTCAACACATGAGCTTTTGAGGGATGTTTGTGATCCAAACCGTAACAAAAGCATTTGCTCTAGTCTTATGAAAAAGACCTAGAATTATTCCCACTTTTCATATGAAACTCCTTTCAACATTTAAAGGGATGGAAAAAAGAATAAAAATATCTGCTGTCTCACACAAAGTCAACTACACAGTTTTGCATAGCTAGTCTAGTAATTAGGAGAAAAAAACAAAGATTTCAGTATGAAGGGGCAGTGAAAACTCTGGAGTAGTAATCTTAATTTTAGTAGTAACAAGTCAAGAGCAGATTGAATATTTAGGGTCCCACAGAATTACACTGGAGCTGAAGAATTCCTGTCCTAGCATGGTGACACTGTAGCAGTGGGAAGATAACAGCACAGATCATTCCTCCTGCATTTGTAGTGAAGCGGTGTACAAAGCCCACTGTGCCGCCAGTCACATGAAAGTAGGGTGCATGCCACTATGTAGAATGCTTATCATGATGATGACTGTGTCTTTGGAATCCTTTCTTGTTCGTGTACTCCTACTTGTTAAAACAAAAGTTTACTGAAAACAAGCATGCTGTGTCATGGCAGCAGCAGTCCCATGCATCGTGTGTCTACTATGTCTCTGGCCACATCAAGGGACAAATCAATACCACTTGTGTGTATAACTAGGATGTTCACAGCCTAACAACGCATCTCAGAATTGATGGTTAAGTAATGCGTGACTGTGTATTATTGAGCACTAAATAATTGATCACAGAGCAATGTGGTACTGTTCTGAACAATCGTCTTATTCTTCCAATGCAGACGTGGTTGATACCTGCTTCTCAGGTAATTTTCCTACCAGAATTCATATGCTTGCAACTAAAGACACTCTTACTAACAAATTACTTGTCAGAGATGGGGTGGAGGATCTTTATCTCATTAATACGTCAAGAAATCTATTACATAGAAACTACTATGTTCTCTCTTCTACAGATAAAAAAAGTGTAATTGTTTTACCTATAGCAAGTGAATAATAGAACTCAAATAAAATTCAAGGTCTGACTCACTTTGGTCTAAAGCCAATGTTTGTACACTTGCTGCTTCTTGAACATATGAGGTATTTCAGAGCCCACAATTCTGAGGTTACTAATAATTTGTTAAAAACAAAATGAAGAAGATATGACACTATGACACTTTCAGAGCAGAAAGGGAATAAGTCTCCACTCTCTCCTTTTTGTGTAAAGGTTTACTTTAGATACACCGAGTAGGCTTTGGGTGTGTCAAGACTCCGTATGGCCGGTATTGGACCTACAGTTCTGACATCCAGTCTGTAAGAGACTGCCGCTGCACACACCAGCCAGGAGGTGCCAGCCCATAAACCCCACAGTCTCAGATCAGTAAAGTAGTTACAGTACATCAAAGGCTCAACATCACTAGGTCCAAGTACAGGCAGATTTAGTATCCAGTTCATGAAAAGGGGCAAGACAATACTTAGAAGAACCAGGGAGCAAGAAATTCCTTCACACAGAGAATCAAGAATCAGACCCAGACATACCTAGAAAATATAGTCTTTAATTTGATTTATTGATTCTCCCAGTTGTTGTTCATATGAACATAACATGTAGAAAAATGTACATGTTCAACATATTTAAATGATGTAAAGTACCATATAAACCCCAAATATCTGAAGAAACTTCTTCAGACACAGAAATATTCATAGCCCTGAATGTTCAGTCTATTGGTTTAATGAAGCTAAAAGTCTGATTAAAATATGAAATAGAGCAAGATTTTATTAAACAGTGATACAAACCAGTCGTATATTACTCCAGGATGGATTGCTCTGGTTGTCACAATTTTGATGTGCTACGCAATCAAGTATATATATCAAATATAATGCAAAATATGGTGACTCTCAAATTTAACACAGTCTATGAGAAAGTTTGCCCAGCTGATACTGTCCTGGCAGAGGTGCAGAAGTCTGCATTATGAGACACACTAGCACAGAGTCATATTGTCTTATAATAAATTATACTACAGTGAATAAATGTAATTACTTGGACTCATGCTTTCTTTATTTTATAACTCTAATAGCTTGGAGCTATTAAAATGATATTTCTTTACTTTGCCAGTCTAATTCAGTGCTTTCATGAATTTAGATAAATCTTGACAAATAATATTAATTAGTGAAACTCTACTATTGGTTTAAACTTTGTGTTAACTATTTATTACCTTAAGTATTTAATAATTGTAACCTCAAAGGGTTTGTAATATCCCTTCCAGGTTAAGTAGTAGGATTTGCCCTTGATAGAAATGATATAACAGAAACTTTAAAAGGTAGTTTTCATCCCAACACTCTTAAATGTTTTTCCATAATGTAAATGGACTTGTCATATTTTTGTCCCATTAATACATGACCATTGTAAAAGAGTTGAGCAATACATAAAAGAATAACGAAGAAATTAAACATCGCCTAAAATCTTGATAGCCTGAGGTAATAACCATTAGCTATGTAGGTACCATATAAATTCATGGACAAGCATACATGGAGTTGTAAATATAAAATACATGCATGTCTGTACACATTTTATACAAAGGAAATCATATACTTTACACTAATCAGTTTTGAATTTTTAGCAATTCTGCCTCTTGGGGGGTTGCTTGTCTTCTTCTGTAGCTCCCTTTCCACTCTATCTCCATACATCTTTAATATTACTTCTTCTTTCCCACTGTAGTGGTTACTTAATTAATTGTCAGCTAGAGTGGGAGTGCCAAGCTGATTTGAGTCAACATGGTTGCTTGAACGATCTAAAAGAAGAGCCAGAGGGGAGAATTTCAGCTGATTTTCCTTGGAAAAGCTTCGATGCAGCTGACTTTTCTTGCCGTAGCCAAGGATGCCTGCTGTTCTCTTCAGAGGAGCTCCGATATTCGCCTTCTCCTTGGGCATCACCTCCTGGCTTTGGGGGGAAGCACTCTAACCTCCAGCACCGGCCAGTGGGTTCTCCAGTGTACACTCTTCAGTCTTCCACCACAGACTCCTCAGCCTGCTGATACAGACCAGTGTGCGACACTGCAGTGGGCACTAGGACTTTGGTTGGATTCTCCGGATGTCTAGTGCACGGACAGATCTCTCGCACTCTTCTACATTTGACTCTGTGGGCAGATACTGTAAACCAATCTCGTAGATTCCTGTGTCCTGCATTAAATCTGATTCAGTGTGCAGTCTTTGGAGAAGCCTTACCCCAGCCCTACACGCTCTTGTAAGTACTAATACACTCACATGTAACCAATTTATAATGGAGTATTTATCATTTCCAGACAAGCATATGCATGGATTTACCATTACTTATTTTGAAAAGTATAATCATCTTCTACACAACTGTTTTCTGTCTTTCTCTTCCTGATTGTTATGGACCTCCTTCACTCTTTTGAGTCCCAACTCGTCACATAATAACTATGACTTTGGGCAAACCATTCTGTGGCTTTGGGGAAATTGTATTCCTGAGTTTTCATCTGTAAGATGAGGATAATTATACTATCTAATTCTTTGAGTCGTTACTAGTAGGCACCATATGTTAATATAGAGAGAGAGCAAGCACTTAGTATACTATCTTACTCAAAATAAGCTCCATAAACACATTAGCTATTGTTAAAACAGTTATAAATACTAGTTTGTGGTATAGATGTACAAAAATGTATCCAACCAGAAAAACCAAAAAGAAGTAGTGACTCTTGGCAATAATCATTAGTGAATGCTAAATCTTTTGGGTGAAGAGTAGGTGAGTATCAGACAACACCCATTAATGAATGCTAACATTGGAAAGTAGAACAACTAGACAAAGTATTGTAGGAGACATTTGGAACCCTCTATGAAATATTTTAATGAGCTATCTTAACCAAAATTTACTAGATTCTTAGTATCTAATGTCTTACCAGCATTTAGAATAAGTGATGGCTCGGTTAGTATGTTGCATAAAACCATGAGAACATAAAATGCTAAATCTGAAATACAAAAAATTCTACAAAACACATGACAAAGTTTTTTCAACAAATAAAGGGCATAAAAAGGTACAGAAAGGACTGTTGCAGATTAAAAGCATCTTGGACTCTGATTCAAACACATCAACTATAAAACTGCATTTTTTAATCAAAGAAGAACTTTCTTAGTTCTTAGGTATAAAAAATGCTATTAATTTCTCTAAAATAATGATGTAATTTTTAAAAGAACTGTTATCCACAGCATTTATGGGTGAAAAGCTATAATTCTAATATATATTTTTAATAACCGAAGAGTAGAAAATAGAATATATCCATAAATTAAGATGAGAAACAATGATAATTTTAATGTAATTTTAAGAGTTAATGGGGGTTCATTATACTAAGCTATCTACTTTTATGTATGTTTGGAAAATTATTTATAAAAAGTTTTCTCTTTTAAAAATTGTATTCAAAATCTTTGCTATTAAGGCGAATTACTGGCTTCTAGTATTTTAGCATTATCAAATATACTATAACACGGATGAATGAATAAAGAAACTGTGGTGTTTACATATAATAGAGTACTACACTGCCATAAACAAGAATTAAACTGAGTCATTAGTAGGGAAATGGATGCACCTTGAAACCATAATGTTAAGTGAAATAAATAAGACACACAAGCTTAAATATCACATGGTTATTCTTATATGAGAAACTCATAAATGAGAAGAAAACAAAACATGATAGGAAGTAAGGAGATAGGTCTTTTTCAAATGGGAAAGGGACCAAATGTAGGAGGGAGTTAGAGAAGGATAGGAGAGTAAGAGAATGAAAAAAGAATTAAAATGTCTTATGTATATTTACAAACTCCACATAAGGAATGTAAACATTTTGTACTGTGAACGTGTACTAATAAAAAATTTTTAAAATATACTTCTATAAATATAGTGTTAAGTACTGATTTTTTTGGTTCTGTAAAATAGATTTCCAAGAATAAAATTTGTAGATTAAATGGTATATATTTTTTAAATATAGTACCTATTGCTGCTTTGTTTTCCCAAATGACTGAAATCTTTTACGTTTCATCAGCAGCAGATATTGCTTTTTCTTCTTCTTACCAACATTTGGAGTTAACACTGCCTTTAAAGTTTACCAATTTGATTGATGTAAAATGATACAGTTCATTTCTTTTTTTACTTTGCATTTTCCTTAGTGCTTAAGACGTTTAGCATATTTTTAGTTTTTAACAGTCGTTTAGATGTGCTCCTTTATGAACCGCATTTTAATATTCCTGTGATTTTTCTACTGGAATATTTCTTATTTGTTTACATGTGTTATTTTTGTAACATATATTTATCTATTTTGTGTTTCAAATATATTTTATTATCCAAAATTTGCCTATTAAGTATTTTCTAGGCAATGTATCTCAAAGTTTATGTAATTAAACATGCTTCTTTTTCCTTTATCATGTTTTAGGTTTTTTTATCATGGCTTGAATTTTTTCTCTAAAGTTTGAAATAAACATGTAATTTCTAGATTATTCTGCCAAATTCATATGATTTAGTCTTTTTTAAGTTAAATATAGCTAATAGGATTTATTAAGCTACAAGAATGTAGCATCTGAAGAATTTACCTGTTTTACTGGCCTTTTAGGTGTCAATTTTTGGATTTTTTAAATCATGTTAATTGTTGCTTTTCTATTTCACTGATTTCAACCTTTATCTTGAAACATTCATTTCTTCTATTTTCTTTTGATTTTGTTGTCCTTTTTGAAAATGCATGGACATGGATATTAAGTGTCTTTCTTTGTCTATTTAACCCTAGTGGCATTTAAAGCTTATGTATATTCCCCTATTTTTGCAGTGTACCATAGGATTTGAAACTTTTATTTCTGAATTCTTTGTAATTAAACTTTTTTTTTACCACAAGCTAAAAATTATTGGAGTTTGCCCTTAATCTCTAAGTTATTAAGGTTTCTGAGATAGACTTTCAGTATTTTTTCTAATTTTATTTGATTATAATTACACCGAAGAAAGTATGCTAAAATTTTCTTTCTAAAAAAATGTGTTAAGGTTTCTTTGTGGTAAAGAAGGAATATATTTTTGCAATGTTCTTTGAACATCTGAAATTTTTCATAATCATACATATTAATCATACAGATATGATACCAATTATTCCTCTCATGAAAGATGCATATTACCCAATCGTTTTCTTTTTCCATGGCTGTGAGACGAGAACTTGGAATGCTTTTACTTCCCACCAGTCCCTAGATTTTACTAAGATGGTTTGATACTTTTGTTACCAGACTCTCAAAGTTTTCCATAGACACAGACTTTCTTTTCAGAGAAACATCTACACCTATCTATCTATCTATCTATCTATCTATCTATCTATCTATCTATCTATCTGCCTACTAATGCCTGTTTCTTCTTTGCCTACCTGACCAAGCTGGTTTGCTTCCATCTCATTCTCATTTGGGTAGTGTCCGTTCTCAGCCATGGACTTCACTGACAGCAAGTGGAGGTACATTTTGTCAGTTCTGCAGCTCTGCAGAAGTCACTCTTCCTCTCTGACAGATGACATCTAGGCTGAGTTGCATTTCTATCCTTTCAGGTGCCTGTATGCAGACTACACCTAATTTCTGATAATGAGAAGCTCAATGTCAATCTGATTAATTTTACTTAGTAAATAATTTTCCTGTCTGCATCTTGTAAAATTCTCTCTTCGCAGAATTCAGAGATTTTATCATAATATGTCTGAATTATCTTTTTCCTTAAACACTATGT
The DNA here is from genome assembly GCA_004026905.1 of Hystrix cristata. Taxonomy (NCBI): domain Eukaryota; kingdom Metazoa; phylum Chordata; class Mammalia; order Rodentia; family Hystricidae; genus Hystrix; species Hystrix cristata. The sequence goes on from PVJO010028683.1 coordinate 9,228, forward strand.
AAACTTTCCAAAGTCCCTTCAAATCTACAGATTGCAGTCTATCTATAAATAGGACAATTTTTCTATTAATTGTGAAATTATGTCCCTTTCTGTATCAATTTTTTCATCTTCTAAAACTCATATTATTTGAATTTCTAGATTCATGAACTCATTGTCCCTAATAACTTTTCATTATTTCCCTTTTAAAGTTTTTGTTTTGAAGTATTTATTTCACTTAATCTTAAGATACTAGTTCAAGTCTTAACAGTGTTTATTTTTGCCTCAGAATTACCCATTTACTTTCTTAGTTCAAACATCAACTTCCTCAATTTCAAATGTATATTAGACAATATTCATTCAAAATTTTTATTTGTTCCCTATGGTAGTGCTTGGTTAAGAGATTTGCTCAACAACATTTTAATTTTCTCAAGGAGACTGGGTGCCACAGTTCATCTACAATAGTGGTGATAATATCACTTAGGAAGGGAGATGCAGCCGGGCCTGTGTCCATTGGCCTCTCAAAATTTAAAGTCCTTCAGGATCACCTGCTTTGATTCAGAACATCTGAGATGGGATGGAGTCTGCTTTTTTGTTATGCTCCCAGATGTGCCACTGAGAGTGTCAATGACCACACTATGGGTCGCAAGGAATCAGCCTGTACCATCCAGCAGGTTCATACTACCAAATGGAAACATTGTGAAAATGTCTTACTGTTTACAGTTTTCTCCTCTGCAAAAGCCAGTTTTTCGGGCCTTGATCTAGTACTAGAAACCATCCACATCACCTGTATGCTTTTCACTCCTGGCAAAGAGAGAACTGTAGGTTTTTTGTTGTCATTTTGTTTTTTCCAGAATTTTTTTCTGTTGGCTATTTGTGGATCTCTGTAGTGAAAACTCTCTACAGGATTTAGAGAATTTTAATAAGCACTTCACAGCTAGTCTCCTAAGTCCAGAAGGGAAAAGCTCTTCCTTTTTCCCCATTTATTTGTGAAAGAAGCAGAGCCTGCCTCATACCCACCAGACCCCTTGTAAGTTGGCCAAACAGTTCATTGAAAGTAGTTTGCTGTTGATTTGGATTTGTAGAATATATTCAAACTATATTCATTTAAAAGCCTCTATTATATATTTTTAATTAAGAAATGATTTTCATGATAATACAGAATATACACATATTTTAATAGCTACAAGACTGGTCTAGGCTTCTACAAAAAGCTCAGGTTTTAAGAAGAAAAAAGAAGACAAAGAGCAAGCGAAATTACATTATTGAGCCATAAAGGAAAGGAGCTAACATTCCATTAAAGGAAACTGCCTTTGACATTTCACTGAAGAAAACCAAGATGCTATTTCATACTTCATAGTCCTGAACAGCTGAAAAAGAAAAGAGAAAAAAATATATATATAATAATTGAAACTTTAAAAAAGAGTGCAGAATCACCATATTCTTACTCCCTATTTGTTACATGGGAGGATCCTGACATTGCTGGACATACGAGTAAATAAGAATAAAATTTGTACATTGGATTTTTTTCTCACTGTGGCCCCCAGGGAGTGTGGCATCATATCTATAGCTTTCTTTGATATAAATAGCACCACAAAAGATAAAGTCAAACATACATGCTGTGAAATGCTATTGGTATTGTTTTATGTCTGTTCATTCCTAGAGATGTCCAGATACAACTGTAAGATGTTTTCTTCTTTTCGGACATCAGAACTATATTTTTATACTTAAAATAACTGGCTAAGCATTAAGCGAAGAGTAATGCACTTGCCGCTGGAACCGCTTTTACCCACTTTTAATAAGACTGGTCTGCATGGAGCGCAAGTGAACAAAGCGTCTGCAGGCAGGATAAATGCAGCTGCTGTGAATCAGGAGAAGTGTCCCTCAGGAATGAGCTGTGCCTTTAACAGTGTGACCTAATGGAAGAACTCCAGGCATGGAAATTCAGCCCTCCCAAAGCACGAAGCTTTCATTCTTCTGTAACTGCCTTGGTGAGAAAAACTCCCAGAGAGACCATAAAAGAGCAGTGGTGTTTTCTTTATCATTTCTGGGTAAAGGAAAAACCTTTTCTACCTGAAGGTGCCCCCCTCATTTCATCGGTCATCTCTAGAAACTTTTAAATATGCTATTAGGACTCAGCTTGTAATTAATACACCAACTTTAACACAATAAATATTCAATTTGTGTCACCTGGTTCACCTCTAATGAATTCATTTTCCTATAAAAATTCCAAAGATCATCTGTAGATATACTTGATGCTACCTTGGGGGATGCTGCAGTACACATGTGAACCAAGAGCAATGCAGTAAAGACTCATGAACCAGCAATGATGAACACTCCTCCCGTGCTAAGCTGTATTTCACCTGCATAGAATTGAAGACATCTCTACAGACTATCAGATTTACACACTCTCTTACAATAGCTCAGGGCCACGGGAGACTGATAGTAGTTTGTTTTCTTTGTAACCATGTTTGAAGACAAAGAACCCATAATTTTCAAGATTTTATCATACAAATTACATAGGGCTTGCTAATATTATTTTAAAACCATAAGACTTTTATTTTCTAGGGCAACAAGAGACACAAAATGAGGAAACAGAATCCTGAGGAGAGAGGGAGATTAGAACTATATCTTCTATTAACATTTTATTTCCAGTGTAATACACTACCTCAAAAGTGAAAAAATACATGATTTATGTGACAGCATTTTTAAGTATCTTCATCTGTTAATGTTCACAAAGCTTTTGTTTTTTAATTTCACATCTTCAGTTCATCACTATGTAGGTACAATATAAGATAGGAATGATAAAGGAACATGTAAATGTAACCTAAATCATTTAAAAGGTATGAGAGAGAGTAAGAGAAGTGAGTGAGTTCCTTTTTGAGATCCTAAAGAATTTGTGGAACATCAAGGTCAATCAATACTTAGAAGCCAGTATGATATTCATCTGTAATTCCTTTTTATATGTCGAAGTTCTTCTCTTACCCTCAGGAATTTCAAAGGCGTATTTCTTTATAAACAGAACACGGGAATGAATGGGATTTGGGGAATGGATAAAAATTGGTCTTTGCAAAGTAAGAGGCTCTCAAGTTGCACATTCTTATGATAATCTTCACTGAATGAACACTATTGTGAATCTCCAGCAACTTGAAGCAGGATTTCTGTCTATTGCACTCAAATTTAAATAAAAACGGAATGGTATTTTACCCCTATAGTACAAGGACAAGGACTAAAACAAACAATGTCAAAATCATCACAACTTCCTCCAATTTTTCCCACTCTGTTCGAGTCTTCAACTTCATTTCTCCTCATTAATACCCATGCTGCCAGTGGATGGTCTTGTCCTATAATATTGTGATAATAGACTCTTTGGATTATAATTTCCTCAGCTTCCTTTCCTATGGAAAAATCTTGAACATTACTGATTCCATTTTTGGAATTACAGGTTTTGACAAAGATATGTCATGTAACCTCCACCACAATAAAAATAAATAATAGCTGAATTACCACTCCAAATGCTGTATTCATCCCAGCTCCTGATGACTGATTTGTTTTCTGTCCCTGTAATTCTGCATTTGCTAATAATTCATATAAATGAAACAACGCAGCATATAGCCTTCGAGCCTGGGTTTTTTCATTTAGTGTAATGTATTTGAGACTCATCATGGTGTTGCACATTTCGCTCATTTGTTCCTCTAGTGTTCCACTAGGTGGGGTTATTATGGTGTATCTCATCCATTCTCCAATTGAGGAGCATTTGAGTTTTTTCCAGTCTTTGGAAATTGCAAATAAACCAGAGCTGAATTGTAGATTGTCTTTCTTGTTCAAATTACTTTCCAACATAATTTTTAACTATTTGAGGTTGAGTAATACTTGCCTATTCTATCTCTATAAATCCATAAAGTCTATTATACTTCCTTTCATTCCTACTTGCAAATTGGCAATTTCTATCCTGACTAACCTTCTTGTACTATTTTGTTGGAGCCATATTATTACAACTGAAGCATGCATGCTTACCGTTGTTCTGTTTTCCTCTCATTTTCCCCAAAGATAAAAAGTTCATTAGATACATAATCAACTATTCACATCATTGAGAACAACAGTTTTACTAGAAGTTTTGCTACTTGCAGGACATGGAAAAATATTCCAACTTCCAATATTAATTTTCTTTCAACTTCCTTCCAGCCTCCATTCCAATACAAGACATTTTCCCCTTAAGTATAATATTTCCAAACCCCAGACATTATTTTTTGTACTAAAAAGTTTACGCTGTGGTGATAAAAACTGATGGTTTTCCACAATTAAAAAAAAAAATCTACTCTCGCCTTGCGTATTTTGTCCAGCGCAGGATAGCGGGGGAGGCAGGCTGTTCATTGTTTTGCTCAGTGTGCCTCTCAAAGAGCCAGTTTGACACTGGTATTATAGCATCCACTTCCGTTATCACTGCACAGCAAGAAAGAAAGGATAAATTGCGCAACTGCCTAGAACACATTCCTTCATAAAATTGACACCTGTCGCTTGTGCTTACATTCCATAGGCCAGAATAAGTCACAGGGCAACGCTAACTTCAAAGGTGGTGAAGAACACAATGCTGCCCCCAAACCATGAGTTAAAAGTATAGAATGAGGGGCTGGGGATTTAGCTCAGTGGTTAGAGTGCTTGTCTAGGAAGCACAAGGCCCTGAGTTCCACCCCTGGCACCGAAAAACAAAACAAAAAGTGCGTGTTGAACAGCACTGAATATCCCAAGGTCTGCCTTCCCTCCCAAGTACTTGATCAGTTTCTCTAGCATTATTCATCAAAGATTATGCCTCTTGCCCAATAATTTTAAACACCACCTTTATTATCTACAGAATTCTCTTATGTAATGAGTCTGTTATTGGACTCCATTCTATTCCATTAACTTTTTGTTGCTTCCTGCATGTGTACCTCAAATTTTTAATTTCCATAGTTACACAAAATGTTTTGATGGTGGTAAGGCATGCCTTTATTCATGATTCTTGCATTTCAAAAATTTTATAAATTATTCCACATATGTATTCTGTATAGGACTTATTTTTTTCTATCCTAAATAGATAAGTAGTAAATGAATAAAAGTAATTATATGATGACTATATATATATATATATATATAAGAATTTGGATATGTTATGTACATGTACAAACTTCACATAGGGAATGTAAACATTATGTCCTGCAAATATGTAAAAAAAAAAAAGAAAGGGGGAAAAGCGATGGGTGGATGGGGGAAGGAGCAAAGGTAAAGTGGATGAAAAAATGAATTAAAATGTATTATGTACATATGCCAATTTTCCAAGAACGTAAATATTATATACCAAGAAATCTTTTATCTGTAATCTGCTATTTCTTTTTCTATACATGTACACATGTATTTTGTGTAGAGTCAGTCCTTCAGATCTAGAGTTCCACATCTGAGAATTCACCGGCAGATTGTAAATATTTGAAAAAAATTGTACCTGTACTGAATACACGCAATTTTTTTAAATTCTCTAAACAATACAGTATTCCAGCTCTTTGTATAGCATATGTACTATATTATGTACAATATAACCCCACGAAGTCATGATTCAGAGCTCACAGCTTCAGTCATTCGCAGATTTTTCCTTAGAGTCTCACTAATAATTGTTCAAGGAAACCTTCGCAATTTTGTGGTAACTGCAAACATCCACAATTTTGTTTCGTTTTTTTGTTTTTGTTTTTGCGGAAGGTTTGCGAGTAGCCAATCCGAGAGCGTTAGTCAGTTCTCCTTGCTGCTGATTGGCTGCTGCCCTGTAACCCACCTCGGGCAGATGCACCACATTCTCGCATCCTAACAGATTGCTGTGCGGCATGTAGCTATCTTGAGTGTTCTCTGTTTTGTTCTTCTTAAAATCCTAAGATCCCGAAAATGCCACCAAAATGCCCTCCACCTTCTAAGGCTTTATTAATACACTACTTTATTAAATTAAATTACAGAATTATGCTAGACATAACATATTTAGGGTTTAAACTATAAACATAGGCATTTGTAGGCATTTTTCTGACCATATCTTAAATTCACGGTGTTTTACAATTCGCAGGTACTCTAGGAATGTCAGCTCTGCGAATTTCGGGGGTCCGCTGTACTAGAAATAATCTAGAAGTGATTTAAAATATATAGGAAAAAACTTTTTAAAAATTAAAAAAATATATATATATGAGAAGATGTATGTAAGCTATATACAAATATAGTACCATGACATTTTGTATAAGGAATCTGAACACACAGATCTCAGTATCCTTTGGGGTTGGTTCTGAACCAATCTCCCACAGATATTGAGGGACAACTGTATTTGCAACATATGGTATCTTAGTTCAAGTTTCTGCAGCAAAATACTATAACGTAAGTGGTTTATAAACAAGAAAACATTTTCTTCCTGCTAGTTCTTGAAGGCTAGGAAGTTCAAAACCAAAGGAGCGGCAGATTCAGTGTCTGTTGAGAACAAATTTATAGCTGGAGAGCAACCTTCCCACTGTGTACTCACATTGTACAAGAGATGAGGAAATCTCTCTGGCATCTCTTTCATAAAGATGCAATTTCACTTACAAAAGCTCTGCTTTCATTACCCGATCGCTTCCCAAAGTTCCCACTCCCTAATCCCAACACCTTGGGGTGTATAGTTTCAACGAATGAATTTTGGGGGAGATACAAATATTTAGCCACTAGCTATTATTTTGTTGGAATGACGCTGTCTAACCTACACGGGACTATACCACACATATTGCGCTGATACTTTTCTATTCCTGATTTAATTTGGTTGTGGACAGATAATCTGATAGACAAACTAATATTTGTTTTGTGATTCAGCATATGATTAATCTTAATGCATGTTTCACGTACTCTTGAAAGAAATCCTACAGTTGTTGGATATAGTGTTTTGTAAATGTAAATTACTAATCAAGTTGATTGATAGTACTGTTTAAATTGTCTCTGTACTGATATCTTGATAACTTGTACTATCAATTCCTGAGAGAAATATGAAAACCTTCAATTGTGGGAATTTATCTATTGCTCCTTCTAATTCTGTACATTTTCCATTCATCTATTTTAAAGTATCATTATTAAGTGTATTCACTTTAAGATTGTTATGTCTTCTTGATGAATTGACCATTTTGTGATTATAAAATGACCCTTTTTATGTCTGGTGATGCTCCTTGTCTTGAAGTCAATTTTGTCTGACATTGATACAGCACATCAGCTTTCATTTGCTTAGTGTTTGCATGGCGTATCCCGCTCCATCCTCGTTATGTTCACTCTGTCCCTGTCACTGTGTTTACAATGGATCTCTTGTTAGAGGCAAACAGTTTTGGCTTGTTTTCTATGCAATCTGATAAATCTAAACTTAAATTATTGATAGAATTGAAATTAAATCAACCATAATTCTCTTTGCTGTCTATTTGCTTTCTTTCTTTTTCTTCCTTTTCTGACTTCTTTTAGGTTAATAAAATGTTTATGTCCCACTCTGTCTCCGCTAGTGTCTGCTTAGCTAATGCGGGGTGGGGGAGAGTTTAGCATGTTTCCTCTGTGGGTTACAGTATATTCTTAATGATTCACATTTTTTCTGGATTAATATACCACTTCACATATATTGTAAAAACTGTGAACCTGACACGGTGTTGCACAACTGTGGTGCTACTTACTTGGGAGTCTAAGGCAGGAAGATCACACAAACACAGGAAATTAAGGCCAGCCTGGGCAACTAGCAAGATCTTGTCAAAAAAAAGAAAAAAAAAAAAAACTATAGTAAAAATTAATTTGCATCATTTTTAGTCTTTGCATCATTCTTAGTCTTTGCAATATTGAACCAAATATTTTACTTCTGTGAATTATAAACCTCACAATACATTGTTTTTAATTTTGTTTTTGGTAGTGTTCTATGGCTTAAAGAATTTAAGAAAAAAGTAAAGATAGTATTTTATGTTCACACATGTCTTTAATATTTCCATTATTCTTCATTCTTTCCTATATATCTGAATTACCATCTGGTATCCATTTTCTCAGTTTAAAAATAGTTCTTCAGCATTTCTTTAAGTGACTAATTCTGGTGACAACAAATTCCCTGAGCTTCCATTTCTTTAAAAATGTATATGTATTTTTTCATTTCCAAAAGATAATTTTGCTGAATGTAGAATTCTAGGTGGAAGTTCCTCTGATGCCCATGAGGAAATAAGGTCAACAGTTTCTTCTTGACAAAGAAAATGGAAAAAAAATGTATTAGACAATTATTTTCAGTTTGAGTAGCACAGGACTTTACTTCTAAGGGGGAGAGGGAAGCAAACAACAACGACAACAAATGAGGTAAGTCTTATCATTCCCATGGCTTTTTGACAGGGAGTTCTTCCCAGATTTTGGCACAGGAAAAACAAACACAAAAAAGGGCCCAACAATTTCACAGATATCTTATTAGCTACTTTTCTCATTGCCAAGTCAAAATATCCAGCCTCCATAAGTGAAAGGAGGAAAAGTTTATTTCATCTTATAGTTTGTAGGGGTTTCAGTCCATAGTGCATTGGCTCCAAGGCAGAGCTGAATGACAGAAGGAGAAATAGACTATGGTAATAGCAGGCAGGAAGCAGTGAGCAGCCAGCAGCAAGCCTCCCTTTCACTATTATCTTATC
>PVJO010028684.1:0-17819 GCA_004026905.1 Hystrix cristata
ATCACTAAAAGTGTTAAGGTGATTTATTCAGTACTTTTTATTTTTCTATTAAGGAGGAAGGTTTATGTGTGTGGCATTTTCTCTCAAGGGTGCAGAGTTTACGAGAATCCCATTATCTTCATATGGATTACTTCCCAGCCTTGCAGAGAAAGGCCATGCCTCTGACCCACCCCTGGAGCCGTTGCCAACAGCAGAAGAAGCATTAATGCGTCTTCCTGGAGTCTGTCCACCACTAACCAGAGTTAATGGGCAAGACAAGAACACAAGGCAAGCGAGCCTGTGGTCTAGGTTGGTGGGCAGCTCTCTTAGCTTAAGTGCGACAACACTGAGCAAAGACAAGTCATCGAGTTGGACAAAGCCTGAGGCTCAATCTATAGAAGCATGGTGAAGGGCTAGTTATTGCAGACTTGAAACATAGAAACACAAATATATTAGCCACCGTTCCACTGCTGGGCACACTACCCAACACAACACCCACAACTTCAAGGACGTGCAGCTTCACGTGGCTCATGTTTTAAGGGGATTCAGTCCATGATCAACTGGCTTTAAGGCAGAAATACCATGTGAAAGTGTACAGTGAAGCAAGGTTGCTTAGTTCATGGTGGCCAGAAAGCAGAACAAGGCAACAACACCTGAGAGGAAAGGGTGAGGACCACATATACTAACCAAGGTCACCCTCCACAGCTCACTCAAACACACCCAGAGGCATGCCTGACTGACCCCTTGGGAGGACTCCAAGCCAGTCAAGTTAACAGCATCAAGCTTAAGCATCATATAAGACTGAGGACTCATCCATTCACTCAAGAAACATTTAAAAAGTGCACACTAGTATTAGGCATGATGCTCAGCACTGGGAATCCCACAGATTAGTGGCAAGGGGGGAACAGATTGGTAAGTGGACAATTAGAACACATCAGTGTGTCTGTGTGAAACATGCAAGGGCCCTTCTGTGAGTACAGTGGAAGGGCATCTAGCCCAGCCTAGCAGAGGGGTGGGGCATGCAGTGGAGGCCAGAGGAGGCTTCATGGGGAGTAGATTCCAGCCCCGAGTCGTAGTAGATGAGAACAGTTCCCCACACAAAGGGAAGGAGCATTGCTCTCCCTGGGAACAAGAGGCAGATCTCACATTGTGTTGTTATGGGTTGCAGAGATCCAAGCAGTATTAGCCAAAGCCCCAGACTCAGTGCCAGGTGTGCAGACAGGGCTCAATAGGCATGACTCAAAGGGCAGCTCTGTGTGGTCACAGTGGGGCCAAAGAACAGTGGCAACCCGGGAAGAGTAAATAAATCCAGGGTGGGCATGGGACCAGACATGGGTCACCCATTCTAAACCCAAGGAAAATCAAGTGAGGCTGAAGAAACTAGATTGAAGATATCAAAACAGACTGACTTGTTTCCTGCCAGAGATTTACTGCTCCTTATAGTCTGGGACCAAGAACTTGTCCCAAAGTCAGAGCATAGAGTGAGGGCTACAGGTGGAGGCTGCTCACCTATCCAGGGCCAGAGAGACTGAAGCTACAAGACCAGGGGACCACAGAGGCCTGGGGACAGGCATTGGCAAAGGAAGTAAGGGCACAAGCCAGCGTCGGCCTGACTGGTGAGGGAGGCATTGTCCTGACCTAGCTCAGAGTTTCTCCTTCGCTTCGTGGGTGGCAGGAATCAATCCCAGCACGGCTGGTCTCGGGCTTGTGGACAGAAGCACACAGTTTGCAGCACCTGGCCAACACTGCCTGTGTGGGGCAGGGATACAGCTGTCGCTTCTGTCAGGGAGTCCTCGCATGGGCACGGGGGGACCTCACAGAATAAATAAACCACCGCAGAGACGGGGGCAGTGGATCCACCATTATAAAACACTTTGTCTCCGAGATGACTTTGGAGTGCACTAAGTGCAGAGGCAGCAGCGGGAATCTCAGCAGGGCACACAGTCATTTCCTCACGATTACGACAGGACAACCACGACCGCATCTCTCAGTACAACGCGAAGCTCGCTTACGACGGGGCCCGGGGTTAGCGTGTGAGACACCAAACACAACGCGCAGTTTAAAATACCTGTGAAGCACGTTTTCAAACATCTCCATGCTTGTTTGCTTTCCTTACATAGATGTCCAGTTGAAGTGTGTGTGTAAGTGTGTGTGTGTTGCATATACACAGTTTGACTATATAACTGTTTAGATGTATCTATATATCTTAGCTATGGATTCTTTTATATATCTTAGCTATGGATTCTTTTATATATCTTAGCTATGGATTCTTCTTGGAGAATCTTTTTAAGGAATTATGGCTGCTTAAAATCAGAAGTGGCTCTTCCCCTGACTTGCTATGGTCTGTTGTGCAACTTCCCCGCAGCAACCCCGTTACTCTAACGGTGGCTACATACAGTGCTGAAAGACTTTTTACTTTTAAACCATAGAAACCGACATTTGTAGCTATCAAAGAATCTTTTCAAAGGCAACCTCTGAAAAGGATACAACCTCTTGAGATATTTGTCCCAGAATAATGAAACCTTTCTCACTCAAGGGAAATGGGAACATCCTTCCAGAAAGTGCACGAAGTAGCATCACAGAATCTCCAGAAAATGAATTTTCTTCATTCCTTTCTTCTGAACATTTATAGCATCAGCCTATCAGCTCCACCCTAACGACACAGATTTGAATAATAATATTTTTATATTCCTAGTCATTTGGCTCAGAATACTGTAATATCAGTTGAAATTTCCAAGAATAATTTTGTCATTTCCAGAAGAACTGGAAAAAGCCGCCCAAATGGATCCATGTGCATGGTGGCAGTTCCGATCCTCAGCCAGAATGACAGTGTATCCTGAAGATTATTCCAAAGTCAGGCACACCGGGTGTGCATCACAAAGCAGGATGTAGCTGGTATGGTGCAGCTGAGAAAACAGATTAGTGGCCAATGATACATTACCAAAAGAATGAATACAAAGAAAAAGAACATGATTTATCTCTCCCCAACATAACAGAGTTTTGACTACGGCTAGAGATTGGATTTGCAAAGTCCTACAGAAGCTCGTGCATTAAAGGCTTGGACCCTGCAATCACTAATCCTGATGTGTCGACTTGATTGGATTAAGAATCACCCAGCAGATTAGTAAAGCACACTTTGTGCATGTCTGGTTCAGGCACAGAGGTGTGACCTGGAAGTGTGTATTCTTGTCCCTATCTCTTCCCTTTTCACTCTGCTTTTGGGCTGCCATGGGGTGAGCAGCTGTCTTCTGGCATGTCATTTCTCCCTGGGAGCAAGCCATCCATGCACAGACTGAAATTTCTGAAACTATGAGCCAAAATAAATGTCTCCTCCTTAAAAACTGTGGGTGTTAGGTATTTTGTCCCAGCAATGGAAAAGTGACTAACGCCGACCCTGGTGCCACTGAGATGTGGTAGAACCGTTAAGAGGTGGGACCTAAAAGGCTGGGGAGTAGCTGGGTGGTAGAGGGCTTGCCTTGCACGTGCAGGGCCCTGGCTCCATCCTTGCCAAGTCTGCTTACACACAGATGGGGCTGAGGGGAGGTCTTCAGACCACTGGGATGTGCTCTTAGAGGCGGCAGTGGGACCCCCTCCTTGTCTTCCTCTCTCTTTCACCTCCTGGCCATGAGGTGAATGGGCTTGCCTGACATGAGCTTCTTGCCGGGATGCACTGCTGCACATGGGTCCCAAAGCCCCGGGACCAGCAGCTATCCACAGGAACCTCCGAGACGGTGAGTCCTAAGAAATTGTTCTTTATGAGTTGATTCCCCCAGTATTTTTTCCAGTGTCAGAAATCTGACTAACACAATCACTGACTTCTTTCTTGTAACCGTTAGTCAAGTTTTACTGCCAAAATATAAGAGATTGGGTACGGGAGGAAAAAGAGAAGGAGACAAAAGAAAGAAGAAAAGGGGGTAAAAGGTATGTTTCAAATCCAGAGGGTATGTCTGCAAGAATTTATTTAGTTGACTCATTTGTGCCAATTGATTTTAAGGAGCCCAACGGAGGCTACCACACTCACGCACTACTGTAAAATATCATCTGACAGGCACAATTGAACCTAATAGTGAGGTTCACATATTTGCTAAAGTAGGAAAACAGATATTAAAATATTACTTTATTGTTAATGTCACAGTGTAATAGTGAATTAATGTCTCAGAAAATAACACCGGAAAGGCAGGAAATTTTAAAGCTATCTAATCCCAGGCATGGCACCCGCTGTATTAAACTTTTCATATGTAATTTCTTGGTTTATTCAATTAAACGGTCCTGTCACTGTGAAAAGAAACGTATAGAAAATTCATTTTACATGACTCAAGACTGCAAAAACAGGCTCATGTGTCAAAAGAAATACTGAATACGATAGTCTACCATAAGACAGGTTTTCTCAAAGGCATTTTGAGTTTGAGATAAGCCTTATTTTTAATGGGACTTTTCTTTCTTTTGTTAGCTACAGAATATTTTCCCTCAAGACCACCATTAAGTTCAGTGAGAGCAACCTTAGTCATCAGAGGCCATCATGTGTCTCCCCTGACTGCTGATTTCACAAGTGAGAACGTGATGATGTCACTTAGCATTTCTATGCCATTTTCTGGTTTCCAAACGCTTTACAGTCTCCTTATGTTATTCAGATGAGCAGAAAAGAAAGGCCTGTGTGCACAGGAAGGCCTGATGGATGGGAATAACTGCCCCTAGTGCTGAGTCCTCCCAAAGGTAAGCAGGTCCTGAAAGGGAGACAGGGTCGTGGGGGAGCAGGAGAGGGGAGCTCATTGTCAACAAAGCCCCTGAGGCCAGGCTGTATTGAACAGCATGGAGGGTAGAACAAAGGCTCAAGATCAAACAGAGTCAATGTCCCAGCTAGAAACAAAGGTGATGTTGTCTGTGTTTCAAAGTGACCTTCTGGGCCACCAAAGACCCGGCCACCTTCACAACCCCAGTTGAATTAATTAGTGCTGGGAAGCCCAAGAAACCAGTTTCTTTATTTTTCTTATAGTTTTCCCCAAAATGCCTGAAGACTTTCTACTTAAAGCTTCTGCTCAGTTTTCCGGAATAAATTCAAAGTAAGTTCCTAATGATTAGAGAGCCCAGAGAATAAACAGAACATTTTAAGTTTGGAATTTGGTGAGGGAGGAGGGGAGAGGCGCTCGCAGGCAAGGTCCATCCTTAAGCACAGCTGTGCTCTCCACACCCACCTAATAAAACTCCAAGAAGGGTGCAGAAATGGCTAAATCGCCACTCACTACACTCAGCACATGGAAAGAGAAATGTCGCTTTGATCGTTTCCTCAGAAAGAAAATGACCATCGTGGTATTTGGAGATGAATGCAGCTTTACAGAATCCTCATATTGAGAGGAACCACGAAGAGCTTCTGATTCCCGACTGAAATTAAAGTATTACACACATTGACTATGGTTTGGCAAGCACACAGCTGTCGGCAGGAATGCTTTTACGGTACCACCACCTCCCACCACTCTGCCTCTTGCATGCTCCGTTGTGATGGGGTTGGGCCAAGCCAGGGGCTCCTCCATTGTAGGGAAGTAGTGGTGCACCCAGGCAGGACAGTCACTAGGAACAGGGGTCCGTCCACCATCCCCACAGCCCCAAGGTACATTCTCGTACACACAGTTCTCCAGGACTACGCGGCAGGAACACTTGGACTTTCACCAAGACTGGTAGGTTACTGGTAGGACAGACGGGAAGCTGTGGACTGTTACAAATTCTTGGTGACCATCCACATTTCTGAGTGTCCCGTCCAAGGCCAACTTTAGTACTGGCTAACTTAAGAATGCTATTGATAGGACTTGGTCTGTGGCGCTTCTATGAATGGGCTGTATGATGCTTAGGACTAAAATAGCGAGTTGAGGACTAAAAAAAGAATCTATAAAATAATCTTTCATAGTGTTTGACCTCCAGGGAAATAATTACTTTTGACAGTAATGTAATACCATCAGTGCTATCTTGAACTATTTATTTGCTTATTTATGTATTTATTGGGGGTGCTGGAGATCAAACTCAGGGCCTTACACTTGCTAGGCTAGTGACTCGCCACTGAGCTAAATCCCCAATCCCTTGAGTTATTTATTTTTTAGAAAATGTGACATTCTGGCCCTGTCCAAAGCATGCTAAACAGATGACTTTACCATATTTTCTTTGAAAGCTTAAACACACACTTAGCTAACCACCTTGCTACTATGTCCAAATCTTCTTAAACACTGTGATTTAAACTCTTATTGCCTACTCCGTTTCATTGCAATTTGACTACATTTTATTACAAAAACGCGCAACGCTTTCTTTATGAATGGTGTTTCAAGGTGAAATTCCATATACCCTAGAACAAAATTTTCTCGGCTTATAGACTGATGGCCATTTGCTATTTTTCAAGTTTTCCAAATGAGAAAATTCCAGGGACACTGCTGATACACACAGACCCACATCACCTCAAACGAAGAGGGAAAGGGACACATCAACACAGCACCTGGAATGATTACAATTCCATGATAAGGGATTGATCAGTAAATGAATACACAGTAAAATCAGCAAATTTGAGTGAGGATCCAGTGACATCTGACTGTACATTAAGATCTCCTACTATTTCAAAACTTGTAGGCGCAGGACATTCAGTCATTTGGTGGGTTTTTTTTTTTTTCTTCCCTGAACACTTATTTTTTAAAAAAAATTTTAAAAACTCAAAAAACAGTGGTGAATGAGACAGGCTCAGCTCTTGGCTTTGAAGGGAAGTTTTCATTCCAGTAGCAAGGAGCACAACCCTCCCACTGCTCACCACATCCCGAGCTTGGGGTTGGACCACAAAACTGCATCTTCTGCGAGTGTCAAGACCTCCCTGAGCAGGAGCAGAGGGTGACATCACAGGCCAGAGAAGGCGACACACTAGCAAAGGCCTAAGGGAGACGCAGGAGTCAGGAAAAAGACCAGAGAGTGCTGAGTGGGTGCAGCAAGAAGTTGGCCCTTTGCAAAATCTCTAAGGAAATCGTTCCCCTGCTTGAGAAGGAGCTGGCCGTGGACCAGACAGTGGGGAAGAAAGGGCGGCCAGGGCAGGGCAAAAAGGGTGTGTTGAAGAAGGCAGTATCTGAATCTACTTCAATTAAAAAACAAGAGTCCAAAATGTGTGTGATACTAACAAATACTGTTGATCATTATAATTACATTCTTAGGTCTTTCTTTGCAGAAATATATTATGCTGTGATTATCTGTCATTTGTGTCCTGGAGCAAACTCAGACATCCTGACTTTGCACAGAAAGAGACAAAGGACATTACTGTCCTCACTAATCAGCTTCAGGAAAAAGTGTGTACACATTCTTGTGTGTGTATGTACATTTGTGTGCATGTGCAGGGAGGGAGACAGAGAGAGAGAGAAAGACAGAGAGAGAGACACAGAGAGAGGGAGAGAGAGAACAATTATTCACCAAATATTATGAGAAGAAACGCGAACTGTGTGTGGCCTTTTTGTGTTCCCATCATTCGGGCCGTCCTGATCATTGTACTCCACATGAAGAACAGATTGAGCAGTAATGAGGCAAACATACGAAGAGCTGCGATGCTATGACGCACAGATGGAGGAGCTGTTTCTCAAAGGATCATATAACAATGTCATAGGCTTTGTGAGTCATACTCTATTGCTACCATTCTGCTCTGCCTTTCTAGTAGAAAAGATGCCACGATATGTAAAATATGTGACTCAATGCAAAAGCATGCAGGAGCCCCTGGGTTCAATCCCCAGTGTGGAAAATAAATCAACAAAGTCAGGCGTAAGAGAAGAGCTGTGGCTGTGCCCCGGGAAAGTTTTACCTGTGTTCACTCAAGGTGGGCCAGGATTTGAATGAAGTGTGCTGACTCATGCTTTGAAGATATGAAGCTGATGCGAAATATCTAAAAGCGTAATTCTAAATATCCAGTAGATTGCTAAAATGCAGGCATGATAAAGAGCCAGGGAAGGATGAGATGAAAGGCCAGTGGATTGCACTGGATAAATATTCTGGGATTTCATGAGCTGTAGGTACAGAGTTATATGATACTGCTAAGAAAACAACCCATAACTTTTTTGCTTGACTATACAATGTCAGGGAAACATTTGTCAAAGATCTTATCTTTACAATGTTGTATGAATGTTTCTGACATGGGATAGCAGGTTGGCACAGATAGTTCCAAAGTTCCCTTTCAACTCTAGAATTCTAACACTCCGAAATTTAAATTCTAATACAATCACTGATACTGGCAGGATTTCAAAAACAGTCGAAATGTCGTTTTATGACTTCTTTTTCTTGGCCTAACATTTTTGCAAATTCTAGAATGCTAATTCCTGAAGCTTGGCAGTTCAGACAATAATTGACTATTTCCTAGTCACTTTGCAATCGCTTTCTTTTAATTGAGGATGTACTGGTACAGCATACAAAATATGAAAACTAAAAATGGATGCTTTCGGCAACTCACTTATTTTCATTGACATGATTCAAATTCCATTTGACTACAAATCACTTTTATATATCATTCAGCGAACACCCAGCCCAAGCACTCACCATGGTGTCATTCACTGACCGGCTATTAAACCCTCCGACTGTGCCTGATACGTGTCAGCATATAAAAACGCTCCTAATGTGAGCAAGTGGACATAAGCTTTAAGCTAAGGTGCCTGGGTTAAAATTTGAGCTCTGTCAAGTCCTAGCTATGTGACCTTGAAGGAAATTACTGAACTGTCCTCTTTCATTCATGAAGTGGGATAAAAGTAATACCTACACCATATAGAGTATTATTGTAATAAAATGAGATATAGTGCCTGTTACATAGCCAAGTTTTAATAAAGCTGACATTATTTCCACTTCTACTTTCACATTATCAGGCACAGTAATTATCTACAGTTTAAACATACGGATTTTTAGGACAGGAATCATCCTCCACAGAAACCTGACATCCCACTGATTTCTGGCAAAACAGAACCCACTTGAAATTCTCCTCTTTTATGCAGTTTTTGATTTTATCTTGCACTTGAAATGAGCAGAAAAACAGCATAAACTGAATGCCTGTTAAGATAAATAAATCGAGTACTTTTATTTGCTCTGTGCAACACACATTACTGAGTTTGAGGAGGGCTGCAAAGGTATATAAAGTTGATGGGTATCCAGGAGCAATTAATCCTCTTAATGAAAGGTATAACCTGATAAAAGTAATTAGTGCACATTTGTTGGGCATCTACCAGGTCCCAGGCATTGACAATTCAGATATTCGGACAAGATTTGGAGAGGAAGTTTCCATCAACGAACTGAGGCCTTGCTCTGCTCATCCTTAAAATTGGGGTAGGAAAACTTCAGTGAGGTTTCAGGGGATCCGAGGAGAATCACCACACAACGGCCAGAGGCAGGACTTGCTCACAACCCTCTAAGTGCTTGGAGTAGAGTCTGCAGGAGTGAGGAGGACTTGGTACTCCTCCAGAAAGATGGCTATAGAGCAGGGTCCTGAAAAAGGTTTATGTGGCTGAGAGAGTCAGTAAGAACATCCCCTGTAGGAAACACAACGCCTGCTAAGGTGAGGGCCCAGGGCAAGGACACGGGAGATACTGGGATCTCCCCAGATCCAAGCCCCTCTAATCCACTCATCATTCACCAATCAGGACTCTTTAGTCAAATCTGATCATGTCTTCCTGGCCTTTGCATACAAATCTTGAACAAATTTTTGCTCAGAGAGAATTAACTGACTCTTCACAAGGTGATTGTAGCACACCCAGCTTTTCCATCTCTTGGAGTCTGGTTGCCATTGGACCTTTTGTGCATGGTCTCAGTAGAGAAAATGAAAGAGACAATAATGGCTTCTTTTCCTACTTAGGCACTGCTGTCTTAGCTGAGTTATTAAAAAATCTTGAAAGACCAATGATCTCATTTGCAAAGTAGTAGTAAGAATGGCACCTAAAATTTGTTATAAGAACTTGTTATAAGAATTAACCCATCTATGCTGGAGATTACAATTTTTTGAATTCTTGCATGAAAGTCAAATATTTCCTAGAAAATTCAAGGAATAAGAATTTGAACAGAAAAAATTTTATTATGTTCCATTGTTAAGGGCATTGTAGAAATGGAATACTAGGCATAAAAGCATTAAATAAAATAGCATACTTAGCATAGTAGTATCTGGTACATAAGACTCAAGAGACACTTACTATGAAAAGTAAATCATCTTGAGAGTAGGGTGGAAGGAGGGTGCAGAGAGGCTGAACGATGTAAGTCACAGTTAGAGAGGACCAAGAAGCCCTGGGGTAGTACTGCACAGTATGACTCTAGATAACAATTATGCACTGCATATTTCAAAACACTAGGAGAAGGGATTTGGAAAGTTTTCATCACAAAGAAATGATAAATATTTGAGGCAATAGATGATTAACTTGATTTAAGCATTATGTAATGTGTACATGTATCAAATGCTACATGGCACTCCATTAATAGGTATGACTTGTATGCTTCTGTTTGTCCTTTAAAAATTTAAAAGAACATCAGCAATGGTAGCAGCTGAGATTCAAGGTGGGGGCTTGAATGAGGGTGATGGTGAGCCAACAGGATGTCAGGAAGGGAAGGATGTGAAAGAACCAGGAAAAATAAAAAGACCCGGCGAGGGGCTGGATAAGTGCGTGGGAATGAAGTGGGAGCTGAGTCAAAGACAACCCCAAGACTTTGACATGGAGATAATGGGTCTTATTAAAAAAAAAATGAAGTCAGGTAAGTGAGATAGGATGACTGAACTTGTAATTTCACAATTTAAAATTATGCAAATTTAAAAGGTAGATGTCATATTTGAAAGTTAGATGTTTCTAAATTTAAAATTATGACATCACCATGTTAATTAAATTTCCTTGTCTGAATCCTAAAACTTTCCTTTTAGCCTTCACACCAAAACAATCCCTGGGTCCCAGGTCTCTCTGCAGCCTTCCCAGCTAATTCTTTCATCCCTGTACCACCTAAATCAAGGCCTCTCCTGGGGCTCAAGCCGAGATCTTTTTTCTTTTGTTCACTGTCTCCCTGGGCTGGGAGGCTGGGGCCAGGCTTCATCTTACTTTTCCTATTCTATTAGAACGCAGGCCTTCGGTTTACTTAAGGCACCTTCCTCCATATTCTAACTATGGAGAACTTTCCATATCTAGAAAGAAGTGTGAGTGAAAAATGATGACAATAAAATATTAAGAATGAAGGAATAATTTCACATTCAAGAAAGAGAAAAATTACTCAGTTTCAATACTAATGCACGTGCTAACTTACCAGTATTGTTTTTTAAATAAAAATGGCCCAAAATATGATACTTTCCTGTGTTCCTCATAAAATATTTTACGTTTAACATTTAGAGTTTCTTGATCCCCAGAGGAGGTTAAATACATGCCCTATTCTGCGTCACTACAAGTTGCAGGATGAAGTACGGGAGTTTCTTATCACTTAAGACCCAGGAAGTCTGACTGGGAAAGCTGCCTTTCCAGTAAAGGGATCCCCCACCAGGGGGCGTACTTGAGGCGGCAGCTCTGCTGAAGGCTGGTGTGTGTGCCGTATCTGTCAATATACGCCAAACCACCATAGAGAAGAGCAATACCTCAAGTCTTTTACAGTGGACCCTCCATCTAACGATATCACTACCAGAGAAATGCAAAATCCAGGCCAAGCCTTACACAGGAAAGCGATAGTGTAGCCAGAAACAAAAGCACATTAGAAAACATCAGTGGGGTATAATGCTTGATCTCCAAACTGTCTCTGTAACCGCACATCTAATTGGGCATTAAAATATTAGATGGTTAACGGGGCACTTCATTCAAGAAATTAATTCAGATTTACCAAAGGTGGGAGTAAGGGAGATTTCCTAGCTCCAAGGTTTCTAATTTAAGCACTGGGATGGGTGGAGAGCTTTGCCATAGACTGAAACACGGAATAGGAGAAAAGAGAGAAGATCGAACGGTGGTTTAGAGTTCAGTTTTGAAAAGAATGAGTTTGACATGACCATGAAGCACCAGCGGAGGTCCTCCTATGTAACACAGAGGCCCTAAGCATGAGCAATAATTCAGGCCCTCTATCAAGGGGAACTAACATGAAGGTAACTCCAACTACAGTCATGTGTGTTGAACACCCTGATCAGTGCCATCCCACGTACGTGACACTGAGCTGCCAGGATTCTATCACCTAACGACGTCCCAGCCCTCTGACTGAGCTGAAGTACACGCTATGATGTTCCCAGGACCAAAACTTCTTGGGGCACAGTCCATGGCTAAGCAATGCAAGATCGTGTGTCTCTCTTACTCTGCTTGGGCTGTTTCAGTAGCTTGAGACTGCTCACATGCACTTTTAACTTACAGTTTAAATCATTTCCTTCTAAGTCTAGTGTCATAGCTGATCTATTACTTCAACCAGTTAATCTCAAATTGGCATCATCCTTGTTTCAAAACACAATTTAGTAACTTGAGTTTCATCTGTAGTCTTCTAATATATACACCAAGTTCAGCTCTTTGCTTGTCACCCATGTAGACAAATAATGTCATCATGGTCCAGTGGCCCCATAGGCAAATTGGGAGTAGGTCCTGCTTGGAACCTGCTAACTTTGTGTTCTCTGAGTTCTCTGGACCTCACTTTCTTCACTGTGAAATGAAAAGGATGTTTCAGACTTGAGTGATGGCTTTGCACAGAATTAAAAAAAAACTATATGTACACATGAAAAGAACTGCTATTCTCCAACTGTTCAATGAAGAAGTCTATGTTTGACCATCAAATGAAGCCTGCTAGTGTGTTATTTGTATCATCTCTATCTTCCATGAGTTTTTTCTATGAGCTTCCTCTACCATTGATTGGAGAAAAATTTCTTGAATGTGTCACTATGACAACAGATTTGTCAGTCTGTCCCTGGAGTTGAACAGAAACTGGAAGGCTGTGGTGGCCACTCAGGGCAAGTGCTTAAAACAATGCTTTCCTACACCTGAGTGTGTAAGGCATATTTGCCAATCATGCTTTTGATCATAAAGCGATGACAGCCGAGGCCTCAAATATCTGAAGTGCTGAGAGATGTGCACTGTGTATCACCGTGACTATTTTGTTAAATTTGTATCTGTTTTGATTTTCAATTCCTAGATTATTTTGGAAAGGTAAAGGAGTCTCAGCACTAACGCTGGCTGTTTAACACAGCATCGCCGCCTCCCTCACCGGAGCTTTCGGTGAAGAAGGTAGTTCAGGTAAAAATTCCAGTGCCGTGCGTGTGGAGGCTCCAGCAAGAATGAAATACATCCAGCCAACCTGCTTTTCTGCCTTGTTATTCTTTCCACAATTCTTGCCAATCTACATCTTCTGACTATGCATAGAGACTGTCCTTGGATAGTTTTACAGCATAGACAAATACTCAATCTGTAAGTGGTAGTAGACCCCATTGTAGTCTATTTCACAAATTATTCCATCAGAGAAAACTGTTTCTTTTTCTCATAGAGACCACTTAATAGTTCATGTCATAAAACTGTCAGTATCAGTAATAAGTGATCTACATGCAAATACTGTGCTATTGTGAATGACTGTGTTGTCCAAATCAGCTATCATCTCCCTCATCTCCACTACTGCTCCCTCTACTGCACACACCAAATCTGCCTGCCGACCTAACTACACTCATCTCACGACAGCCTCATAAGTGTGATTTTCAATCTGATAGTGACACGGCTCTGAGACATGATAAACACACACAACAGTCCACAATTAGACTTTCGTTATCTTACAGCTGTCTGAAATACTCACGGTACTCAATAGCACAAGAAGTCCTAAGTTTCTGAATTACTTCTCACATAAAAAGGGTAGAACAGCAAAACACTAGGATTCATCTCAAAACACATTAACTTACAGCAGATTTATATGGAACAGAATAAAAGCCAACTCGACTGAATCCTCCGCTCAGATTAATGAAACATCACACCAAAATCACACCAATCTTCTATTAAGTAGGTAGTTCTGAATGTCTGCTGATAAAGTACTGAAGTTAAGCAATATCAAAATGACAATCCAACCTCTAAAACATAAAAAGGGCAGAAAAATATTCAATATGTACACAAATCGTGTAGTAAATGAATATGAATTATCTGTTGAACAAAATGTTACCTCTGGGTATAAGGCTGGGTCAGGACAAGTGGCAATGCAAAAAAAAAAAAAAAATCTTTGGAGACCAAGAAGAAAAAAGAATAATTTTGGACATATAAGAATCAGATAAAAATCACAAGTATGTGACTCTTTAATGAAGATAAATCAGTGCCTCGAGGAGTCTTCGTGTTAGTTTTTGCCCAAGCTTTGGCTGGATGACAAGACAGAAGACAGGATGCAATTTGTAAACTGTATAGGTGCCACTGAAGGAGTGAAACGCCTTGATGGAAGGGGCCTCGCTTGCTGCATGCAATCATTAGCAACGCGCAGAGCCGGAGATGCCTGTCCAGATGGGAAACTACGCAAGACCTAGATGACTAAATTATACATACATTTTCTAAACTGTGTTAATCTATCAGGGTGCCGATAGATTCCTTAGCCTTGTGGAATTGTACTGGGGAGAATAATCTTCACTAACTTCTAAAATCTTGGTTAGGGCTCTGGTCAGCTCTGAGGCCTGAACAGGTTTTTAGAACCATGTATATGTGGCTACTACCAAGTGCTAGGCTTTTTTATGTATCGTCTCTGGTCTTTAAAGCCACCTTGCGGATAATAATACAACACTACCCGCATTTTCCAGAGATGCTCAAGTCTATCCAGCAGTTCGTTCCATTCTCTCAGCTTACTTCTTTAGTAAGGAAAAAGCTAAGTGTTGAACTCAAATATTTCTGTATCCAAAACCCAGCCCTATCGACTCTGCTTTCAAGTACGTGTTATTAGCGATTGACTTGACTCACTCACACTTCAGAGCCTGATTTTAGGAAGCATTTTATAGGACGAATCCCAGGAGTGATGTATCTCAAACCTTTCTTACTCTTACTGCAATAATTGAGGCCGAGAGACTCATGCAAGTTCATGCATCAAGGAAACAGCAAACTTGGAACTAGGATTTTAAAGCTTGAATGAATATTTAAAGTTTAGCATTAGGCATGCCATGAAATAAAATGAAAATTTAATTTTGTGTTATTAAGGTAAATTATGAAATACATTTTTAAAATAAAATTTTATGCCTTCATGTTAAACATCCATTATGATTATTTATCCTAATACATAATTATAGGCTCTTGCACGGATGCATTTTGAAATCTACCCCACAACAAAATACATAACAGAAAAAAGTATGTGGGAACTTGGTTTAAAAACATACAAAATAAATTTCACATTGAGCTCTAAAAGTAGGCATTGAGCCCAATTTCTGGAATAAACCAGAGCAGGCAGAAAACAGACGGCAGGAACAGTTATTTTAGCAAGAAAAGTAGGATAAATTTACCAAGCCAATCAGGGGATGATGCACACAGATAAAAGATGCAGAGAGAGAATGTGCAACATTGATACACGAACACATTTGAATGCAAGAAAGCAAGAAACCAGAAAGCACAATTGTCCCAAATGTGAATAAACATTCAAATTATGCTGCAGCTGCAAAATTTAAACTCAAGGAAGAGACATTTGCAAAGAAATTTATTAAATTGACGTGATTTCCCGGTTTAACATACCCAGTGGTTCTTTTATAAAGTAAAATGTACAATTTGTCTTGATAAAAATGACATTTCTCACATTGTACTCAATCAGACACCAAAAAGTCTTTTGTGAAAAAACTCTGTTTATTAAAGCGCACAATGCTATTGCTACCTAGATACTCAGGCTTTAAACAGATATAGTTCGTCCACCTAATAAAGTATATTATATATCCAGTGTGGTCTTAGAAAAGCTTTCTTTGTGAAGAAAATCAATCTTTTTCTTTACCACGTCAGAGAAATTTCTTTGTAAAGAGTTAAAATTCCTTGCTGAAAGCAATTCTGGGTTGCTAAACCTATGTGTTCTTCCATCCATCCATCCATTCGTCCACCCAATCGTCCACACATCCATCCAACCATCCACCCACTATCCATCCATCCATCCATCCATCCATCCATCCATCCATCCATCCAACAAATATCTGTGGGTCTTCAAAGTCTATAACCCAGAAAGGGATATAAAAGCTAATTGTTGGAAATTTTATGATTTAAGATGATATTTGACTATGAAACTCAAATCCTGTTTTGAAGGACCACATCTCCCACGAAGGTGAAGTTGGTAAGGAAGTCCTTTTTTTCCATCTCTTTTGACTCAAACTGGGACATAGGCGTTGCAGTTCTATCTTGGATGCCCTGGTTCACACAGTGGTTCTCCAGGTATGGCCTCTGGATCAATAGGCCCAGATTCACCTGCAAACTTGTTAGGATTGCAAATTCTTGGGCATCATTCTCGGCTGGAGTGTGCCCGAGAGCCACAAAGCCATGAGAACAATCGAAGGCTTGCTAAGCCATGTTTCCAGATGAAGGGCCAGACCACTGGTAAGTGAAGCCAAGCAGTAAGCAATCTTGGAGTGGCAGGCTTTGCTCTCAGTGTCTGGCTAAGGAGCTTGCACAATGACAAAATGGTAAAGCCAAGAATATTTCTGAGCACAAAGCAGACATGATAAGTTATTTATGAAGACTCTGAGCTAAGGGAAACTGTAGAGAAAGAAAGCCATGGGAGGTAACTACATTGTTCAAGTGAAAAGACAGAGTAAATTAATCCTTTTTTGGTGACTCAAGAATTTTTCATGCCTCAAATTAACAGGGGCCATTTACTCAGTTTGCATTCTGTGCTCAGGATGCGGTTTGTTCTGAGAAGTATCTCTCCATTGTCATGGGATTCTCCTTATCTCATGGTTTGAGTTTGTCTATTTTTTGTGTATTTCTGCCTTGCTATCTGCTACAACTCCCCTGGTTTCCCTGCCCCACCACTCTCTGATGCTCTTTCTCCTTTGTCTGTCCCTTTCCATTGCTTAACTAGAAAACTGCATGATAATATGTGTTTGGTTAGATGTTTGTTGATGTGTGTTTGTTTCATTTTTAATAACTGTTCCTTAGAGTTCACCGATTAGAGTCTTCCTCTGAATATGTGACCCAGGTCACAACACAACTTTTGTCCAACTTTATTTTAATCTTCTTAAGGTTCTCATGTCAAAAAAAAGAAAAAATAAAACTTGATTCACTTTAAGGTGCTAAATCTATTTTTCACCAATGCATCTAACATTATGCCCAGCCATGCTTTCCACACATAATAATGTCTCTGCTCATGGGGTTGTTTTCAATAGGAAATACAATAATAACACAATACAATCGTAATTTTTGGTGTGTATCCACAGACACTTTCTCATATATGAAACAATATACATAAATAACTACACGGATATAGCCAAATGTTCTTATATCATTGTTAACTATTGCAAAATGTTTATCACAGTTTGACTCCTATAATATGATTTCTTTTTTTTTTACCAACCCAAAGAGAGAATCTTATTTATTTTTTCTATTTTTTTAATTTTTTTATTATTTTTACCAAGAATATGTATTGGTATATTGTATACATAATGACCATAATCAACGTGGTTATTTTGTACCTGTACATGATACATCTTGGCTTTCCCCCCTCTTCCCCCCTTCCCCTCCCCTCCCTTCCATTCACCCATCCCTCCCTATTTGCAACAAGTGTAGCTACACTTTACCATTTTTTCCCCTTTCATCTTACTTTTCTTTTAACCTTCTTCTTTATCCCCCTTTTCCCTATCTAGTTCTCTCTTTTGAATACTATCTCTCTTTTTTCTTTTTTAAACAAAATATCTATTCTACCCCTTTGTCCTTATTTACACTTATGGTTTCTCATATCAG
>PVJO010028685.1:0-17795 GCA_004026905.1 Hystrix cristata
GTTCAACTGACAATTGTTTCAGAGCAATTGTTCTCAGTGTGTTGACTCTCATTATGGAGCAGGCAAGTCCTTTATCTTGTTTTGGAGCAGTAGCAAGTACTGTAGTAAATAATGCTCTGGTATCTCATACAATTAACTGTATTTATGTTTCCTTTAATTATTTTCCTTAGTACTGAAACCAGAAATTGAAACATTCGAGTATGTTCAAAAGGAACCCTTAGATAGAAAGAACTGTGGCCTACACTTTCACATTCTTTTCTTATGGTCTGATTTTAATGAAGGATTATCAAATCTTAACTTTCATAGACAGTGATTATTGAGCGAACTCCAAGCTTTTCTTTTTCAGTTTATTCAATAACTGATTCTACCTCTATAGGATTTAAATAGCTTTTATTAATGTGAATGCAAATCTGATGCACCACTGCTAGAGAATTCTCAAAATGTATTCCCCATGATGTATTGTTAGCTTAATCTTTTTAAAAGTTTAACGCAGCAGGTACACCCCACCCCATACTTAGCCACAGACACACATGCATGTGTGCATGTGCCAGCGTTCTTTGTGACCACTAAGTAAAATTCCTTGTCTAACATAACCCTACTTTGGCCATTGTGTGTTTATTGGCAGGACTGAAAAGTGATGGCCGAAATAGTCAAAGGGAGTAGAAGCGAAAGTATAGCAATCACGATGGTGAGAGACATAAGGTCTTGCACAGTAAAGAGTTAGCATTTCACAGGGCTGTGAAGGAAGAATCTTGGAATAATTTATTCCTGGTAGAGATTTGCCTAGTCATAAAGTTGCCAGATTTAGCAAATAAAAATGCAAGGTGCCTAATTAAATTTGAACTTCAAATAGTGAAAAAATTTAGTACAACTGTGCCTCAAATATTGTGTGGCATATACTATACTTAAAATTTTTTTGTTTATGTAAAGTCCAAATTTAACTGAATGTTCTATATTTTATCTGGCAGCCCTCCTAGTTAGGAGGTGAGAGTGGTTGCTACAGAGTTAGAATTTATGTATTAAATATGACTGCCATGTGAGTACCCTTTAGGACCCAAACCTAGATTGTATCCCAGTTATGTCAAATATAGCAGGCAGTCATATACTCTATACAGAGTACTCTGTATTCTGTTAGAGAGACACTTGAGAACTGATGACTTTCTTATCATTGTAATGAGGGGGAGGGGAAGAAAAGGGAAGAAAAGGGAAGTGGGAAAGCGGAGTGAGAGTCTACCATCTATCGACTACCTACTGCATTCTGGGACTTTGTATAGTTATTGAATTCTCCCAGTTTTACTGTGAGAGAATCTTTTCCTGTCTACGTGAAGTCTGAGGCTCAGAGTTGTGACTCCTTTGTGTAGACCCAACAAAGTGGCAAAGCTGCGATTCACACTTGGGTGGTTTGGTGTGTAAACCCTCTTTCTTTCTGCCACATCACATCTAACATACATCTCTTCCTAGACCATGTACCTCAGAGCAGGCGTTAAGGTGGAAGGATGAGCTTAGCAGTGTGCAAATGGACATTTTAGCACATAAACTACTTAGCAAAATATACATCATTGAAAGCACCAGTCTAAATATAGCTAACTTTGCATTATAAGAAACACACTATGAAATCAAACAATGTACAAGACTCAGAGCTGTGCGGAGGATTCAGCCACCCTCTGCCCCTCCCTTTCCGTCACTGTCATATCCAGTCTATCAGCATGACATCTGGTTTCTGCCACAAAAATATAACTCTAATCTCTTCTGAGGTCCACTTCCCTATTGCCACTGCCACCACCTCTGCCCACGTGACTACTAGAACCCAGCAAGAGTCTCTTTCCTGGTCTTTCCACTTACTGCTCTTACCTCTTCCTTCCTACTATTCATACAGAAAGTAGAGTGGTCTTGTAGAAAGCCAGATGGGGTCTCTCTAAAACCATCTGTGCCTTCCCAATGCACTTAAAGCCCAAGCTCCTAGCCCGCAGCAGCCTCTGTGCCTTGACCCTGCATGGCAAGAGTTCTCTGCAGACCTCCGACCCCCCTTTGCTACTGTCCTTCTTGCCCGTGGGATCCTGGCTGTGCTGGTCTGTCTCGGGTCCTCTGCAAGTCCTCTACCCCCTTCCGTGAATACTTTTTCCTCTTGCTACTGCTGACTCTTTCCAATCCTTTCGGGCTCAGTAGGACTTATCTAACCATGTTAATTTAGCAATATTCTACTTTATTCTCTGTCACTACTCTGGCATTTTGTTCCTAGTATATATTAAATTTTATATGAGATACTGGTTTACTTAGTTGTCCGTTGACTGTTTTTCTTGGTAGGTGATAAACTCTTCAAACTAGGGACTCTGTCTGTTTCCCGCACTAGGCAGTCCCAGTAACTGACAGAGCAGCTCAGTAGTACTGCGTTGGTAAGTGAATGAATGAACGAGGACTGCCGGTGTTCAGCCTTTGGCTCCTTTACCTGATGTGAGATCTGTGACCTGTTACTTATGGTCTCTAGCCTCAATTACCTTGTCTTTAAAATGGAAACTCACAATCCCATACTCTCAGGACTGGCATTAGAACTAGTAACATAATAGGCCAAAAGTCTTTTGTGTTACAGGCCCGTTGGTTAGCAACTCAAGAATTATTGGCTCCTTTCAGTTCTTTTGTGTCAGCATTTGAATGTCTTCAAATGCTATTTAACTTTGATGTGCTCTGTTGCTTTTTGAAAGACCTAAATGTCACACATTTCCTCATCTACTCATCTTGGTTCTACTTGTAGCTTCTGTGGTGGAAAAGCCTTCATCTCTCTTTTCAAATTTACAGGCACCAATTGCATCTGAACCACCTGTCTTCGAGTCCTCCTATCTGGCCTGAAGTTGCTCCCCTGCCTTCTTCTTTCCCTTCTTTCTCCTCTTCTCGCTTTTCCCCCCTTCTTTCATTTCTGCCTTCTTTTTTCTTTTCTCCTTCTGCCGTCCCTCCCTTCTTTTATGCCTTTCGTAGGCCAGTTGTTCCCTATGTGCTTTACTCTGGTGCAAATGGCACAGCAGCTAGAAATGGAAGTTGTGTATCTCTGTGTGTAATTCCTGTATTATCTCTCCAATCAAATAAAAGGTCTCCAAACTACCTTAGCAAATGTTCCTATACCTTTCTTTGAAATTCTACACTAGTGATAAAACTCTGTCTTTTAAAAAATATTTCAGTGGTTGAAGGTATACCTCAGTGGTAGAGCACATACAAGCCTGAGGCCCTGGGTTTGATCTCCAGCACAGAAAGTGAGAAAGAAAATTTTCAAAGTGCTCAGAAGTTCCGGAAAAGAGGCTCTGAGTTTGATCCCCAGCACCAAAAAAAAAAAAAAATAGGCTTCATTTTGAACACGTAAGAAATTCAGTGCGAACCAGGCACAGTGATTAGTCTATAATCCTCGCTACTTGGGAGGCTAAAGCAGGAGAATTCTGAGTTCAGGGCCACCAGGGGTAATTTAGTAAGACCCTGTGTCAGAAAAGTAAAATAAAATAATAAAAATTAAATGTAGATTATAACAGGTAATGTTTTGGTTTGGTTTTGTGTTTGGTTTTGTTTTCTGTGTGATACTAGGGATTGAACACAGAGCCTTTTCACTGAACTACATCCCGAGACATTTGTTTTTCTTCAGACAGGGTCTCGCTAAGTTACTTTGTAATCCTCCTGTCTCAGCATCCCAGAGTCCCAGGATTATAAGCGTGCATCACTGCACCCAGGGTAACAAATAATTTTTAAGTAGAGTTATTCATAAATTAGAATGAGAAACAATCTTACAAATTTTCTCTAAAATTACAAAAACAAGTAACCCTCCAAGTTTTCTGTTTTTACTGACCAACATATCAAAAGCATACCGCACATTGGCATTTCATACACATGGCCTTCCTCACTCCTCATGGGGATTGCATTATAGAGACCGGCCTGGTGTTGCTGGCTTTGTGCATAGTTAGAATATAGGTCTTAACAGCTTGGTTCTCTTGCCTCTGTCAGTCATGTAAATGAGCCACCTGCAAGGTAGCAACCAAACTTCGGGATGTTGGTTCAGTTGTGACATTTGACACTGTGGTTAGCTTGTTTGTTCTTGTGGCTGTTCTGTAGTCTTCAGATGAATGCTCTCTACCCTAGAAGCAGGAAAGAACTACCCAGCTGCCAGAGTGACTCATACGTATGTATGTGATAGCTTTGAATTACATTCACTGGCTAAATAACTTACTGGTTGTTGATTGCTTATTAAAAGGATGAGTAACAGTGTTTTGAGTGAATTGGAGACCTACTTCTTTATTAAAAACTTGAACCAAGAACAGCTTTATCTGCTTTTGCACATTATTTTTTATTTTAAAAATGTATGTGCTTTTCTTTATACTTTAACAGGTATTAAACTTGGTGTTTCAATTTGCATAGGACACTGTGCTAGCCTGCAGGAGATGTAACAATAAGAAAACGTTGTCCTTGTCTTTAGCAGGCTCACCATCTACTCCCAGGGAGAAAGGAAAGAATGTGGTATTATAAGGCAGACAGGAAAGTGTGAGCAAAATGACATGGTTCAGAAGAGTGAGAGGTCATGTTAGGGGTCAGACAAGTATTCATGGAGGGGATACTAGGGGAAACTTTTGAAGAATGAACTGAGTGTTCCCAGGAAGGGGGTACACGACAGAAGACATGAACAAATGGGGTGGTATGCTTGGATTAGGAAGTATGCACAGAGAAACAAAGGTGGTAATGCCATTCATAAAGTCTACATGGAATTAGGTAATCAGACCAACTGGAGACTGAGAAAGAGAACTTTAGGACTGTCAGACTGGTAGAGGCATATAGAGGGGTTAGGGGTAGAGACCTGTTCGAGGGTTAGTGGTATTGGGGTGGAATTTACAGAACCAGAAAAAAAGGAAACTCATTGTAAGAGAACAGAACAGTTGGAACCATCAGGCCTTGGTAGGTTATTGAGTGGAAGGAGGAATCAAAGATAAACCCAAAGCTTTCAAGCCCCGTACTACAAAGAAGAATGGTACCGTTAACAGAAATAGGATAGCTGGGCTTGAACAAGTTATTTCTGCCAAAGCTCATTTCCCTAGACCTGTTCGCTTCCTGACTCCAGCTGAATTCCTACAGAGAGAGTCAGAGGAGAAGCCTGTCTATGTGAAGAGGTGGAGAGTTCTGTTTGTGGATATGTTAAATTTTCTTCTCAAAATTTTGAGGTTTTACTTCCTTTACTGTGAACTCCCTATTCAAACACATGGAGATTATTCTTATCTTTCTTCTGCCCAAGAAGGGAGACAATCAGAAGTATATAATTGAAGCTGTTTTGTTTCAAACAAATCAATTAAATATTTTGACTTGTTCAGCAAATTCATCTCCTTC
Source organism: Hystrix cristata (assembly GCA_004026905.1). Taxonomy (NCBI): domain Eukaryota; kingdom Metazoa; phylum Chordata; class Mammalia; order Rodentia; family Hystricidae; genus Hystrix; species Hystrix cristata. Next base: position 5,347 of record PVJO010028685.1, read on the forward strand.
TACTATTTAACTTTTTCTCCCACTTCCATACCTTTTCCATTTTGGTTTTCCAAAGAGCTATCTTAGTTGCCTCTACAAAGTGAAATAATAAATGCAAAAGTGCTTTGAAAATTCTAAGAGCTAGCAAATGTTAATATGATAAATTGTTGATAACTTTCTTAAGCCCGTCTATGGGAAATAGAGGTTTTTAAAAAAAAAATTACATTTATATTCACACCTTATACACCAGATAATTCTCTTCTTATCTGATTCTGAAATAGTGATTTTTATGTTCTAATTTTATTTAAAGTAAATTGTGATTTTTCTCATTTTCTATCCATGTCTCTATCCATAGATTTTCCTTGATACCTGTCAGGTTATTTAGAATATAGTATTATAATTTATGAAGTGCTTGCCATTTAAAAATGTTGATTAGTTGAAATGCATTAGCTTTCCTTTTAATTTCAGTTTGTATGTATCATGACCTATTACTTTCAGTCAGAGCTAACTAAAACTTCAGAACCACTTATGAGATTAAAATTAGTGATTAGAATACTATATAAATCATATATGCATACACATAAAATTGTCTTTTATCTATGGCATATATATACACATATATATATATGTGTATATATATGACTCATTTACACACAGATGTATTTCGGTGCTTTGTTCCACTTTGTATTACCAAAATATGTGCTGGGTGGGTATGGCTGTCAGAGCCACGCAGACAGCAGCGGTTAAGCATAGTCCTTTCTCTCACAGATTGCTTCAGATCTGGCTCACCTTAGCTCTAATATGTAATGCGCATGTTTGGAAATGTTTTCCAATGACCCCTGATGGACATGTTCCTTCCTAAGGGCTCAAAGGTACTTTCTAACTGGCGTGAAAATTTTCACTCTGGGAAACTGCGCAAGTTTAGGGATTCTCCACATTAACTTTTAAAAATAAATCATGTTTTGATGCCAGCTTATTTTCTTCTTTCTCTTGTAGACACACACACATACAAAGACAGACACACAAACACACATTGCACTTTGGAATTTTTTCATTTATGACAGCAGAACTGATTTTTGCGTAAGGTCCTGGCTAACTACAAGGGATGAATTCAGGTGAACTGAAATTATGATAAAGCTCAAGGGGCAACTTAGGGCACCTCCACTTCCACAGTGGCTTAGAGGGGTACAACATTCATAGAGAGAGACCACAAAACCTAGAAACTGATAATTTGGTGCTCTGCGTGGCCCTCTGCGGAGTGGCAGCACGCAGGTGTGGTACATACCCATAATCCCAGCACTCAGGCTGAGGCAGGAGGATCGCCATGAGTTGGAGGCCAGTCTCAGCTACATAGTTCTTTTTTTTTTTTTTTTGTGCCGGGGATCAAACTCTGGAGCTTGTGTTTGCTAGGCAAGCACTCTAAAACCATGGAGCTAAATCCCCAGCCTACATAGTGAGTTCCAGACCAGCCTGAACTGCATAGCAAGACCTAGTCTCCAAACAAACCAACAACAACAACAAAAAACAGTACGTTTCCTGCCCATGAGCCACACAGACAATCAGAGATTTTTTTTGCATCCTTTTTTCCTAGATTTTTTTTGCATCCGGATTTTGGAGCTAACGGTCTTTTCAAAGAGCTTAGCCATTTTCCTCTACTAAAAGGTCGTCAGTGCCTCACAGAAGAGAGCCTCTGCCGGTAGACCCAGGCATGCTGGAGTGCAGGGTGGATGGCAGAGCATGGCCCTTTTCTCGGTGGGTTAGCATGGGCCCTCTGGCAGGCTAGCAGCTCAGACTGTTGGGTGCAGTCAGAAACATTTCAGCCTGTTTGCCAGTGTGCGCTTCTTTAATGTGTGTTGGCTCTTGTGTGTTTGGTAGATAGGAAAATGGTATCAGGGGCTCGTAGATGTTCTCCTGCATGTGCGTGTTGGGACATGATCAGGGGCAGGACTTCTCATAAAGAGACAGCCATAGCAATGTGCTAATGAAGATTTTAAGGAAAAAAGTGCCAGACTGCATTTAGTGGCTTCAGAACCCACTCTGCTTGTCACTGTGTTGTCTCGAGAAGCTGCAAGGGCATCCAGACAAACTGAGAAGGAAGTTGATTGTTGAACAGCACTATCCATTGATCATACTTATAGCTTTGGTTAAAATACTCTATAATAGAAATGAATGCCTCCAAAAATTTACATAGAGGAAAATAAAGGCCTCTGGGTTTGAAGGCTGCAAAGGATGAACTGTAGGACAAAGTACAAATATCTGTGGTGATTTTAACTGTTTTGATTCTGTTTCCTTTTGGGCTCAGGTTCCAAAATTCCCTAAGTTTTAAGTGGTCTGGTTCTGTCCTTATTTTCCCTTAAATCTTTCTTTTCTTCTTCCCTCTTCCTCCGCTTCCTCCTTAATTTATTTTCCTCCCTCCCTTCCCCTTTTCCTTCTTCTTCTTCCCTTACCCCTCTCCCTTTCCCTCCCTCTCTTCTACCTTCTTTTTTTTAATATATATTATATCTGATTTTGCAAAATGAAACCCTTACAAGGATACATATATGAGACATTGTAGTAGAAGAACTTGTGTCCTAACTAAAGGACAGTGAAAGCCAAATTACTGCCCATAGAGCCATATTATGACTGCATAACCATAACTTAAGAAGAAGGGAAGATGTTTTCCATATTGAAGAGTAGTAATTTTTGTGAAACTGGTTAGCTGTTAAATCAGCATTTGAAGAAAAAATAGCCTACCTCTCCATCTGTTTTAGAAACCCAGCAGCCTTTCAAAAAAATAAATAAATAAACAACTCTCACCGAGCAAGGACTAACATTGGCCACACACCCAGGAAAACATGGGCCAGTTTGGAGCCAGCACCGACTGTTGCCATGGAAGTTGGAAACGCCCAGGAGGACAGCCTCCCCTCTCACACATGCACACGTGGGTCCTTACTTCTGGACCATCTGGTGAAAAGACCAGTCGTGGAGAGAAGATAATTTTCAAAGGTAGTTGAATCAGGTCTGCTAATTAGGGGAGGCTTCTTTCCTCTCCATCTGAGTTTCACGCTGGCATCCGTTCCTCTGTTCATGGAGGGTAATTGTGATAACTTCCCCAGTAGGAACGGCAGGTTGTTGGAAAAAGCAGAATCATAAGCACCATGTTTTTTCTTCAACAAGGATTGTGGAAGATATACGTGCAGTATTGTATAAATTGTATATACTGTACAACTTCTTGAATGTAGTTATAAATTTAATTATCTTTGTTTATAGTAAGCTAAATACAAAAAAGGTACACTTGGATTATCATCAGTAGAATTGCTATTTCATCATTCTTGCAGTATATAAGATGAATGTGCTAAAAAGTGAAAAGGGCATAGCACCAAAGCCAAGCTCACTACATGAGTTAAAGTTATATAAATAGTAATAGTTTAATTACATTCAGTAATACCTTTTAATGTATCACTGGGAAGTGGCTCCTAGTTTTGATTTCCTCTTCACCAAATCTTAGGAGAGATTCCACTCTTCAAAATATAGCTAATGCGTGGGAGGAAAATCACATTTTTAATAACCTAGCAACTTATTTTAGAATGAGCACTGCCATTTTAATCAAATGAAAAGTATCTGCACATTCTCCAGAACAGAAAGTCCCAGTGAGCAGATAAAAAACAGGAGAAAGGTCTCTGGAGAAAGATTTGAGAATCTGAATACACATTCTTAAGACCCTGGAGATGCACAACTGTCACTTTAAAGAAAAGAGTTGTAAAGTCTTCACTAAAAAGCAGGGAAGGCTCATGGTGCTGCATGTCTGCGTGAGGCAGGAGCTCCCTCCAGAGCCCGTTCACTCCTAACGACCACATTCCAGGGAGACAATGTTGAGTTCTCTGAATGAGAGAGTGAGTTAAGAAGGCCATTGAGGGAGTATGAAAACTCTCCTAAAAGCTTTTGGCAAAGTCTGGGACCCACAACCATTTGTTGTGCATTGGGTGTTCTTATTTATTTTGTCCTATTTATTGACATTTTTTGAGGGAGGGTCTTGCTGTGTAGCCCAGGCTGGCCTTGACCTTGTGATCCTCCGCCTCAGCTTTCTGAGTAGCCAAGATTACAGGTGCACACCACCATGCCTGACTTGGGTGTTCTTATTTACATCAAATACAAAGAAGAATCTAATCAGACCGTGAAATCATTTAGATTCAGATCAGACTCATTATCTTCTGTCATTATGTTTGCCTGTTTCCTTACAGTCATATGCCAGATATAGTAAGAAAAACAGCTACAGTTAACAGTATACTAAGGGAGGTACAGTGTAGATGTGGAAAGATGGGTCCCAGCCCTAAGTGTGTATTTGCACTTCTTTTTTTTTTGGAATGTATGTGAGGCACTTGAAATGTGGTATAAGCCGTGTCTTCCACTTTCCATATGTATATGCTGTCACTGTGCCCCTTCCCTTTTTTTTTTCTTCCTACAGCAACTAATGAAGATAGTGAGTCCTCATTAAATGACAAAAAGATCAAGAGCATCACTATCCATTTATTGATCATCTGCTATATGTCTAACAGTATGCTGGGTTTTAAATCCACTATCTCTAAACCTTATTAGCAGACTGAAACAGTCACTATATTTTTAGATGATAAAAATGAGGCTCAGAGAAATAGATAGCTTAAAGATTGCAATAAGTAGAAGATAGAGATACAGTGGTACCTCAGTTCGTGAATGCTTTTGTTTGCAAACAGAAGCATTTGGCAAAATTCTGTTTTTGTTTGCAAACTCTGCATTGGATGACAAATAACAACCATGGCCATCTTTCCCACACAAACACAAACATAGCCATCTTTTCCAAAATTGTACAACAAATTAAGTTTGTGAACCAAGGTACCATTGTACCAGGATGAAAATTCTGGTTTATTCACCACATAATCTACTAGCCATGAGGATGTGTTATAGCATGCTATTGGACATTAACTCTTTAAAGAAAAAAACAGAAGAAGTTAGAAAAAGGTAAAAACCAAAGGTTTTATATTTCATTATTGCACAGTCTTTTCCTGTCTCTAAGACAGTGTTTTGCAATCTCAGCACTGTTGACATTTGGCCCTAATAATTCTTTGTTATGGGGGCTGTTCTCTATTTGTGGAGTATGATGTTTAGCATCATCTCTGACATCTGTCTCCTGGATGCTAGGAGCATACACACACCCAGCACCCTCCCTGCATTCCTGCTTATGACTTTTGCCGTGTATTCTCTGGAGCAGAATTGCCCCTGATTAAGAATCACGGTTCTAAGGGGTCATGCAAGGAAATGCCATGGGAGGAGGGAAGTGACGCAATGGAAAAGACAGTGGGGAACGGTGCCAGAGAGGCAGGGGCGAGGGACCCAAGATCACACCTCCACGACATGCCCAGGCACACCCAGAAAGGGCCTCACCCATTCCCTGGGCAGCTCCCAAGCCAACCAGATTTATACAGTCAAATTTAACCATCACAATCCACTATACAAAATTGTTTAACCAAATTTTTCCTTTTATTTAGTTCCATTTTTTTTTATTCAGTGTGGTAACTGATGACATTTTCCGATTTCGGTGTGTATTTGTCAATTTTTTAAAAAATCTTTAATTGACACGTAATAATAGTGAATATTTGTGGAGTACAGTGATACTTCAGTACATGTATATAGTGTTAATTGATCAGATCTGGGTGATTGGCATATTCATCACCTCAAACATTTGTTATTTGTGTTGAAAACATTCAGATTCTTCTCTATAAGCTATTTTGAAATACACATTTAATTGTTGTCAGCCATACCTTTCCTACTGTGCTATAGAACATTAGAAGTTACTCTTCCTACCTATCCAGTTTCATTACTGTACCCACTAACTATTCTTTCTCCATTTCCCCTTCCTTCTCTTCCCAGGCTCTGGTAACCACTCTCTTCTTTACTTCTGTCTTTTTTGTCTTTCACATATCAAGTGAGAACATGAGATATTTGTCTTTTGTAAAATATCGGTTTCTTGACCAATGCAGATCTTCCAAATACTACTTCATTATATAATGATAGCAACACATTTGTTAATATCACTGTCAATCTCAACAGAAAAGTCTTTAACAACTTGAAGAAAATGTCACATTTCTAAAAGTTTAAGTTTTGCCTGTTTAAAGTTTTCTTGGGCTACAAATGATGTCAGCTGTTTTCCTTGAAGTGACAGGCCCCCTTCATTCATGCCGAAAAACATGCAGAGGACGCAGTCTGAATGACCACAATTTGTCCACTGGATCTTTCAGATGAAAATGGAATTCTATGGAAAGTCAGCTTGTAACTCAGTCTCATCAGGGATTTTTCTTGAGATGACCATCATGCTGTAATATGTAACAGAAGTCCTTTGTGCATACTTGCATTTTATCTTGCAGAATATTAAAAAGGCCTGTCCTCAAGGGTGAGGTTTAATAAAATTAATGTCTTGATGAAACCTACTGCTTTATTAAAGACATGGAAGGCAGTGGCATTTGTTTTACTTGTAGTGCGTGGCAGTGAACACTACCAGAAACACAAGTGCCATCTGATACCATTGCCTGGATTTGTGCCAAAGCAGTACCACTTTTACCCACCTTTGCTTTTGTACCATCAGGGCAAATGTTAATACAGGAAAAGGGTAATAAGGTCCTTATATTTATCTTGAAAATAATTACAACCTAACAAAGCTGCTGAGAGGGTCCTGGGGATCCCAGGGATCATTTCATCATACCTTGAGAACAAGTACTGTAGATTTTAGAATGAACTAGATGAGTAATGGTGACAGTAATGGAACTCTTCAGAAAAAAAAATTCGTCACCTTCAGTCTTCTACTTTGACCATTGACAAATACAATGTATTATTACCAGATCTGATCACTGGTAATTCCATCTGATTCCATGGTTAGCATGATTTAGATAAGATAACCGAGATGCTTACTTATCCAAGATTGCATTGATCTCTACTTTAATTAACTGATAAGGAAGAACTTGATTTTATATTACAAAAGTGCTAGAACATCAGTAAAAGAATTGATGAACTGATAGCATGAAATCCTATCTCTATACTAGTTTCATAGGTCTGTTGGATAAAGCACTAACAAAAATTGTCAGGCTTTAATACTCTTGGCACAGATATTATTTTAAATGCAAACAGTCTCCAAGTTGAAGAAATAAGTTAGTTTGCTGTTGTCATAATAATTAAAAGAATTAATTCAAAGGAGCAAATAGTATCCAAACACAAGTATTCAAAGTTCAGCAGTCTGTTAGTTGAGTACATTAGTATAAGTGATTGCTTTTAGAATTTCAGATATTCATAACATGATGCTCAAAAGATAATCCATATTTCCTAAGGTAGAGATGGCGCTAGCATATACTTTTAGTAAATACATCATAAAATAAGTTCAATCCTGTTTACATGATGAAAACCTTATGTTGGACATTATTCTAATGACCTGAATTCTAAACTGCTAGCCTATTGGTTCAGGACAATTGCAAAGCTAATCTATGTAAAACCTTCCTCTTTAGCAAAGTACTAGGCAAAAAAGACATTTACCATATGTAGTGCTTATATAGACACTATATAAATTTTGAAGTTAGTCTTAGGACCAAATTTTCAATAGGGAAATATATCAACTTGCGGGCATATTTTGATTTCTTCACCCCACCTTCCATATTTGAAAGAAATATCCTTCCCTATTTAAAAGAAAAATATATGGTATATGATACCTGAGTAGTTAAAGGAGCGCATTAGTTCTGTTCGAATGCTTGTAAAACTTTAATCAGATACATAGTAGAATCAAAAGAATGCACCCAAAGTCAGAGTAACTAAGATATGAGTGGTTATGATACCAGAAAGAAAGTTGTAAGACAAAGTTAACCTTACAAGACAGTGAAGTAAGTCTTATTTCCCTATCTGGATGTCCATCATGAAATAAAATGTATGTATATATATACCTACCTTGTGAAATTGATTCTTGGGTTTCTGTCCTTATGTGATGTGAGTTCTTTGCATAACAGAATCAGGTGAAGTGTCATTCCCTCATATTCTCCTGTTAGTTTCAGTCCCCTTGTTTGTGAGAAGAGGAGGTTGTTGGCATTTTTTAACTCATTTTAGCTGCAGAATCTTCTCTTCAAATGACTTCCTAGGCAACTTTATGCTTTCGTCCTTGGTACCTTCATAAAACTCCTAGTCTTCAAACCAGGCTGGAAAGCTTTGGCCCATATGTCTTCCAAGATCTCTCCCACATTAAAAGTATTTTTTCCCTGCCTTTACATTCTCCCTTAGGTGTTCTGCCATGTTTTCCTAGATACAAAAGCTGAATAGAGCCAGCCAGCAAGCAGCTGGTGTGCAGCTGTGATCACTGGAGCTTAGCAGAGTGCTTTCTGCTTTGGTATTGCCTTTTCCTGCCTCCTTGAATGTCTGAGGGGCCTGGCAACTTCTGGGCCACTGCCAGGTGTGACAGCAATAGATCCAGCATCTATTACCTTGACTATGCATTATCCATGCACAAGGTAGCATTTGCTTTGATTTCAGCACTTCAGCAATTTGCACTTGTTTGGCAAAACTTGCACTTGGGCTCAGCCACTCAACACTATGCCCAGGCTGGCAGAGAGAGCACCAGTCTGGCAGTCTACCCTTCTTTGGTTTCCCGAGAAGCAGACTGGATCCAGGACGGATTAGCTAAGGAGACAACCAGCCATTTTCCATTGCCAAGCTCAGCCTTGTTAACATTTCCAGGATATAACCACGTTACGAGAATGTCTCCGGTTAACCTTTGCATGTGCCAACTCCTAGCATGGAGGAAAACTCATTTCCCATGCAGACTAAGAGGTGAATATCCCCTTTTCCCCTCTAGGGTCACCTAATGTTTAGTGAATATTTGTCATGTTCTTTCCCCACGCATCTATGTACATTCATGAATTTAAGTGCATAAAGACTTATTCCGTATTCTAAAAACTTGTCATCCCCCATGATTCTTTATGCTTCAGCCTCTCTAGCCTTCTTTCCATGATCTCAGACTGTGACATGGTTAGCATACTGCCTGCCTAGCACATCAGAAGCAGCAAGTACATGCTAGTTATTTATAGTAATGATGGGGATGTATTTATTTTTCTGTCTCTAGCTCTCTCTCCCTTTTTCTCCTCTCAAGCAGTATTAGATTGTCTTAAATTTCTTCCATACTCCATAGTTTTTTACATTTTCCATCATCTGAGTCCAGATCTTCACTTTTATCCCACTCCTCAAATGGCCCAGATAAACCACTGATCAGAATGGACAGGAGTCCGGTGGATAAAAGTGTACTTTTCAGAGTTACATGTTAGCCTTTAAAGGAAATGACATGGACACTTCAAGAATCTTGCATGAATGTGATACATTAAATATGTACTAGATTTATAGAATTTTAGAGCTGATGGTGGCCAGAGAGATCCCTTGATACTCTTCTCTCATCCCCTCATCTTGTAGACAAAATCTCCATTCCAAACACTAAGTGGCCATTACAGTGTAAGTGGCTGCTAGGAAGTCTAGGACTTTTCATCGTACCAAACAAAACGTCAGGGAAGTCTTTTTATCAGAGATGTAGGTGCAGTTTCAATCAGTAGACGCAGTGGTGGCTTTTTAATGTATTATTTGTGGCATATTCACGAAACATGTTTGTAGTAATAAAATTTTTTACTTAAAACAAATGCTAGATATCCCAAATGACTCTCTTTACCTCTGGGCATACAAAATCCCAACTATATGTAGGAGGCCCTTTTAAGTCTAAGTTGGAGCAAGTCACACTAAGAAAAGAACACAAAGGCACTTCAGTAGATACCTTGGGTCTAAGAGTAGAGGATCAGTGTTGAGAGAATGGGCAGATCTTAACAACGTAGCGCGCTTGTTGTCTAGATACCATCCTTCATCCTGGTCCTGAAACTCGTACCTGAAAATGAGGCAGATGCTCCAAAAGAGATTTTCATGAAATTGTCTGTGAAACTCTGGACGACACATTTTTACACTTGAGGCCACATTGATGCACACGACCACATCGCCAGCCAGTGGGGTCCTCAGTGACAGGAAGCCACAGCCTGGGCACAGAGTGGTCTGCACCCTCAGTGGTGGCATCACCTTAGAAGGGTACAGCAGCAAGTAGGACCCCTCTGCGGCAGTTCCTTGTCCACAAGCCCGATCTTGGGGGACATTGGGTGCCCGCAACACCCACGCTGCTGAGCTCCTGAGGCCGCAGGTGCACCTTGCACCCCAGACAGAGCTGGAAAGTTATAAGCCCAAAAACTAACACTTCAAGAGCTTTCATTTCCTCTTCTAGAAAATATGAATGATAACACTTGACTCATAAAGTTATTGTGTGGAGGGGCTGGAGATTAGCTCAGTGGTTAAAGTGCTTGCCTTGCAAGCACAAAGCCCTGAGTTCAATCCCCGGCACCAAAAAAAAGAAAATCTCTGAATAAAGTTATTGTGTGGAACAATATGATGAAGAACATGAAAGACATGTCATATATTAGGTACCAGGCGCACCAGCGATTGAGCGATTGGAGGTCACAATGGTTGAAGGCCATCCTTAACCCTTGGAAGCTCTTCTGCACCATTGTCTCATTGGGCTAGGTGTGTGGTATTCAGCCTCGTCTTCAGAGCGTACTACCCTCATCGTTGTCATCCTGCCATCCTGATACATAAGAGCAGAAAGGGTCCTAAAGAAAGTGAGAAAATACAGAGCCCTTAATGTCAGCATAATATAAAGAAATGCTTGTATGTATTGCGTATACTGGTTGATTGAATCTTTAATTTGTATCAAGAGAAATGAAAACAGTTTATCACGGAGTAGGGTTTAGTATTTAATACTGTATACATAATGCATAGTAAGGAATACCATTGTCATTTTTGAGAATGTAAATATGTTCTCCAACTTAACCGTGTGATTGTTCTGACTCTAAGCATCTTTGTAACCTAGACGGTCATCTAATCAAGAGACCACATTGTTCTATTAAGGATAGGTGTGTCACAAATGGTTCCTACCACTGCTTAAGGGGTGAAGACCAATCTCTCTCGCTGTCTCTCTCCATCCCTCCTCCCTCTCCCTCTTGCTCCCATAGCTTCCTGTAGTTTTCCAGGCACATTTTTATAAATGAATTTTACAGAATGTTCCTGACTTACTCTGACTTTTTAAATGTCTCTATTGATTAAAGTCCTATTCTCTGGCATAATAATTTTTTTAAACATACATTTAGTTTTAATTGAGAGAATGTGATTCAATCCCTGTGTTTTACATCTTGTACATTATTCTGGAAGGCAGAGGTATTCGCTTAATAAAGAACAGAAGTCAAAGCTGGGGCAGTGGTACACACTTGTCGTTCTAGCTACTTGGGAGGCTGAAACAGAAGGATTGTAAGTGCAGGACCAGCCTCCGCAACGCCACAAAAATAAAACCAGAATAGAAATCCATCTACCTAGTATATTTCCTCTTTATTGTGGACAGTCCAAAAAAATGACAATTATGGTTGACTTTTTGTTTGGTTTGGTTTGGGTTTGGGTTTTTTTAAGATAGTCTTGCTACTTAGTTTGGGCTGATCTTGAACCTGTGGTGATCCTTCTGCCTCAGCCTCCTGAGTACTAGAATTACAGGCATGCCCCACCATGTCTGGCAGTTTTTGTTTTTTCTTGTGTATGTTTGCACTATTTACTAACTACTTTCATTGTGAGTATTTGGCACATGTACATGACATTCTTGATTTTTTTTTTTAATTTCTTCCCCCTCCCCTTCTTCCTCTCTTCCTTTATCTTGAAGTTTTTAATGTTTTTTTCCCACAGTGCTGGGAATCAAACCAATATAACTGGCTTTTTATAACTATCTTTATTGATGAAATGTTAATTTCTATGCATCTGCATCTTGATATATAGTCAGTTTTCATTGATCTTGATAGTTAACGTCCTATGAAGCTACCGTGAATGCTGTATTAGGAATACTGAGTGTTTTAGTTACTTTTCTCTCGTTGTTGGGACAGAATACTCGACACCCAAAGTTAGGGGAAGAAAGGTTTATTAGCTCACAGTCTGCAGAGGTTTCAGTCTATAGTCCGCTGGGTCCGAGGCAGGGCGGCATGGCAGAGGCAGGGCGGGCCGGCAGCCCACAGCAAAGTAAAGTGAGGAAATGCAAGGAATGTATGCAAATAAGCAATGCAAACAAGGAGCTAGTTAGCTTCTTCCTGTATCTTTTATCTAGGCTACCTGCCCCCAGGGTGGCCCGCACTCCCACCCCCAATCCCAGTCTCACATCCTTGATCCCAGCAGAACGAATGGATCAATTTAGTAATCACACACTCTAGATCCAGCTATCTCTTACCACATGAGGCTTTGGGGGGACATCTAGACACAAACCATAACACTGAGCTATTAATTGTTCCACGGGGACATACAGGGTTAGGTTCCTGCGAGTGTTTGGTCACAGCATCTGCCTCAGTGGATTAGCACATAGCTTGTGGGGACATACAGGG
>PVJO010028686.1:0-17792 GCA_004026905.1 Hystrix cristata
ATCCCCATCCCCGTCCCTGTCCCCATCCCCATCCCCAGCTCCCACCACCATTGAACCATTGCCCTCCGTGCCTGGGCCCACCAAGACTCGCACACGCAGGAACAAGGGTTCCCGCGCAGCCCGAGGGGTGACCTGCGAGGACCGCGTGCCTGGAGTTGGTCCTCGCCAAAAGACTACAGCTACCGTGACTGACAGCGGAGGCAGCAAAGGAGCCACTCCAGCCAGGGCAGCTAATACTAGTGCTGTGCGCCACTGGCCACCCTTCCAAGTGCTTAATTCTTGTCCGTGCAAGTGTTACTGCCGACACCAGCCACACCATCGCCGTCTGCCAAGCAACGTTTCTACCTGGTGAGGGGAGGTCAGAAAGCGGGAAGGGCACAGCCCTGTATCCTGAATTCTGGTTTGCCACCAGGAGCCTAGGCTGATCTTTGACCCTCTTTAACTGCATCTCACACCTAGCTGAGCTCCAATCCTTCAGCACCACCAGGGGGCCTGGATCCCATACTGACCCCTGACTGAAGAGAGGGGACACCTTGGCCTAGCCCCTTGGTATTCAGACCCTCAAGCTCACACTGGCCCTCTAGTTACTCTGGAACCATCAAGGAAAGAAGCTGGTCCCATCTGGCCCAACCCTATTCACTGCCTTGACCCTATCCCTGCAGGCAGGGGCATGTCCCACACTTTTTAGGGATAGGACGATGTCTTCCTGGAACCATAAGGGGGGCAACGTAGGCCTCTAGCTGCCCTGGACACAGAAGCCCTGGCCTACCCACCTCAAGCCTCTGGCAATTTCTCATTCTAGGACCCAAGGTTTTGACCACCAAAGGTCACTGATGCCCAGCCCTGATGCTGCAAAGGTTACTCAAGTCCCCAGACTGAGGGGACGCAGCATCCTCCAATTCCTATCTACCCCCATGCTGAATTCCAGATATGACTCTGGCTCTGGAGGATACTGAATCTGAGGCCTGCCCTTGGCCTCTTAGGAGCTCAGCTGGGGCACTATCACCATCAGCCTTTTCCCACTCTAGGAAGATGCAGCTCTACCCAAAGCTGCGCTGGGATATTCACACAGCTGCCAGGAGCTTCCTCATTCAGATGGGGAATGTGAAGCTCTAGGTAAAGGCTTGGTCACAAAGACCCTGTTTCTTCCCTCCTCCCAGGCTGGGGACAACCACCAACCACCTGAGCGAGCCGCCCTGGGTCACCACCATCAAGCTGGCTGGCCTCCTGGTAGCTGGGCTGGAGCACTATGACTTGCAGGCCACCCATTCCGACTGAGTGTGGTCTGCTCAACATATCCTGCCTTCCCCTCCATGCCAATAAAATATCCAATGCAGCCGCTGTCAGTCACCTACTGTGGGCCGAAGGAGTAGGGTGGGGCAAGGCAGAGGTTTCATGGGAAAGTGGGGTGCCAAGCCCATGCCCAGGCCCACACCTTTTGTTCACTGAGAGATCATGCTGGCAGCCCACAGACAGATTCCGTTTCACATGTCATTTGAAAAATTATTTAATTCATTTTCAACATTTTAAAAAATTGGGACACTACCCCTTTGCTGAAAAAAACTGATGCCTTGGTCCAGCATTCCAATGTGTCCACAGCTGGCTGAAACAGTCCCGCCAGCTGGGACCTGTGCTCTCCCGTAGGTCACAGGGCCACTGGGCCACGTGTCTGAGGCCTGGAGCAAAGGCCACTGGACAAAGGCTGACTGGATGGAAGATGTTAATTCCAACCCCCAAGAGCCCCACCACCCTAAGTGGGGAGACAAGGGCCTAGAAGATCAAATGTCAATCCACCTTTATTGGAGGACAGCCTGCACTGAGGGCCTTTTTAAATAGCCATGCCCTGCCCACCCCCAGGGCCCAGTGTGCTCAGACAATCATCTCCAGCTGCCGGGCATACTCGATGACCTGTTTGGCCAGTTCTGTGGAGGGGATGGTGGTGTCTTCTGGCTTCTGCTGCTGGCTGGCAAAACTGTAATAGTTGTTGGGCCCCAGGACCCACCCTCGCTGCAGGAAGGAAGGGATCAGAGATGAGTGGGGTGATTCCAAAGGCTGCCTCCCCACCCCATGGAGCCACCACTCACACACACACACACACGACATCCTTTTCTCACCAACTCCCTGTACCCACACAACTCTAGGCAGGAACTACACTCTTTATGCCTGTTTTGCCATGCTGGCAATCAGGACCCTATTACAGTCTTCTCTAGGTGGGCTGTGAGGATTCAGTGAATCAAAACCTCTAAAACACCAAAAATAGTACTGCCGTCACTCAGACTCAATTTCACCCACTTCCATGGTCTGTCCTCGACCTTCCCCCTGTCTCTTGCCTCCTGGAGAGGCGCTCGCCAGGGTTAGCACACAAATTAGCACCGCCGGGGGCACTACTCCTCTCAAATGTGTCAGCAAAATGAAGTCAAGTCTCACAGGAAGGCTATTGCCTCTAAGGAATTCTAAGAAGGGCAAAAGCCAACATGCAGAGCGCCTATCTCTACCAGGTACCAGGGGCCAGGCTCTAGCTCCATTCTATGGGACAACTGAAGCTCAGAGGCAGTTTGTTTAAAGTCACATGGCTGGATTTAATCCCACCACCTGTTCCTTCTAGTGTCTCTCTAGGCCACCCACTGCTCTCTAACACTGCCCTTAGACAATGCATCCCATGGCTCCATGGCCCCTTGCCCCGCGTTCCAACCACCTTCTTGGCGTAGTCCGTCATCTTTTTGGGTGTGTTGAAGAATAGAATTCGGGTGGCCTCAGTAAAAAGAATTTTCTCATAGGCCTTCTCAATGCACCCAGCAATCTCATCCCTGTGGGAAGATAAGAAGGTTATCATTACCGAGCACAGACAACTCCTAAGTGCTGTCCTCTCAAGCCTGACAGGTACCATCTCTGACCCTTCCATTTAGTACTGGTGGATAGAATATGTTACCACCTCCTTTACTGATGAAGGCTCACAGACTCAAAGCAGGCAATAGCCACAGGCATCCACAGCTAGATATCTCTGGCTCCCAGAACGGTGGAACCAACTGTGGACCCCAACTCTGAATTCCTTCCCTAGCCACAGGACTTAGGCTGTCTGAAACCCAATTTGAGATTCTCGTGAGGGGACCTTTTCAAAGGAGACCCCATTCACAATAATGCTGCACCCTGCTTCATAGATCCCAAGTGGGGGCTTTATACCCATCAAGAGACACTATGAACAACACTGAAGTACAAAACGGCAAGACAGGAAGTCATCACAATGGACACAGGGTAAGGTCAGAACAACACAGAAGCAGGGAGGAGCATGCCCATTTCTGAGATGTCACATCTCTCGGGCCCGGTATTTGGGAAAACTAAGATATTTCAGGAAAGAAAAACCAAAAAACCCTAGGGCTGGGCTATAGCTCAGTGGCACAGCACTTGCACAGGGTTCATCCCTGGTACCACACAACAAAACACCCTTAACCAGGAGGGTACAGCAGTCCTTGTCTGTAGTCCCAGCTACTTGGGAGGAAGAAGTGGGAGGACTGCACAGTTCAAAGCCAGCCTGGGCCACACAGCAAGTCCCTGTCTCAAAAAAGGAAACAAAATAAATGCCAAGCAGGAGTGCTAGTGCACACCTGTAATCCCAGCACTGTGGAAGGCTGAAGTGAGAGGATCACAAATTGAAGCCCAGCCCAGGCAACCTAGCAAGATTTTCTCTTAAAATAAAACATAAGGGATGGGGAGGATGCTGGAGATGTCCTAGGACAGGGGTGGCCAATCTACGGCACTCATGCTGCAGTGGGCTGTGTCGCTGATAGCTCTAGAAAGTTCACCATCACTGCCCTAGGACCGATCCCCGCTATCACACATACCCAAAACAAACAACAAACCCCTCTTAAACCCACAAGACTGTTCCTCGTTCCTGACCACATCTGTGGGCTTGCCCTTGTCACCCAAAGAATGGAAACCCATTTCAATCTGCTGCTCTGCCCAAGTGAATCAACTCTGTCACCACTGTGATATCCTTCTACACCTCCAGGGGCTTGTAGGTCATGCCCACTTGCACACCTTATCACCTGTCCACAAAGCAACCAAAGGGGCTGGTGGGACACAGTGACCCCATTCTAAAGAAGGGAAAACTGAGGATTCCAGTTTAGGGTGCTGAGGTGAGGTCATGTGACTTGAGGGCACATTCCTGCTTGACAGAAGGGCTGGAGCACTTCTCCCAGAGGCAGCCCCGCCCCTATCTGATGAGCTGTCTGGGTGCCACGCCCACCTGCGGCTACACACTGAAACAGCCTGGAAAGAGCTGTCTGTTGTCCACTTTGGCATAAGCAGCTCTGGCTCGGAGGAAGGGAAAACCAGAGTACCAGGAAGACAAGAAACATGCGAGCCTACCCAGATCACCAGCAGCCAGAACAGGATTCCAGCTCAGGGCTGTATGATGCCAGAGTCCAAGCTCTTTTCAACCCCAAGGGACCTAGGCCTCCACACACCTGATAGTGTCCAGCAGGATGTCGATGAAGAAGGTGTAGCTCTCAGCAGGGATGTTGCCCTTGGCCAGGAACACCTTGTTGTAGCTGCCCTCCATCAGGTACTGCAGAGGCCAAGGATGAGGAAAAAGAAGATGAAGAGGCAGCACAGGCGCCCCTGCTCACTCCTGGTGCCCCTAGAATCCCTGCTCTATTAGAACACCCTGGCCACACAGCTATCCATGCCCCAGCAGACTGTGGTCTTGCTCTTCCTCTCCCAGGAAGCCTACTCTGGCTTATGCACACAGACTCGCTCTTCTGGCCTGCCCGGTGGGGGTTTAGCTCAGTGGTAGAGTGCTTGCCTAGCAAGTTCAAGGCCCTCAGTTAGATCCCCAGGACAAAAAAAAAAAAAGTTACAGGAAGAACACAGCTGGACCCACCCCAAGTCGCCACTCTACCTTCTACCCCAACTGGACTGCCTGCCCTACCTGCCCTCTGTGCCATGCATTCTCCCGGACAAATCCTCCTGACCTCAGCCAAGAAGCAGCTTCCTAACCCCAGCTCCTGAGGCTCTTCCCCTGGCCTCACTCACCTTGTCTCCAAACACTGTCTTCTTTGCTGTCATTCAAACATAGCACAGTGTTCTGCCTCAGGACACTATACTGGCTGCTTCCTCTGCCTGGATTGCCACATAGTCTGCTTCCCACCCCTTTCAAGTCTTCCTCCAATCTCACCTCTTCAGTGAGGGCTTCCTTGATTACCCATAGAAAATTCTACTCCTACCCCTAATCCATACCTCTTGCATCATTTTTCTATAAAGCCTTAACATCTGACAGACAACACAAGTTATTTATTCTCTGGTTTACTGCCTACTTCTTCACCTCACTGTCATCTCCATCAGAATCAAGGATTTTGTTTGACTCTGCAGTTTGAGAACCTACCAGAAGGTCTGGCACACAGCTGGGGCTCATTATTTGTTGGGTGCACAAACAAATGAGTCCATGGGTTTGGGATGGTAAACCCTCACCGCTCCTCCAGAAAACCCTCCCAATGTCTGTCCCAGCATCGCCACCTTAGCCAGGCCCTCCCTTCCCCTTTCCCAGCCTCACTTGTTCGAGGGACACAGGGTGCTTGATGTAGACATTGGTCTGGATATCCTTGGCAGGGAGGCGCTCCAACTCTGTGTGGAACTCAGCCACGCGATTCTGGGACAGCAGGAAGAGGAGGTTGAGGCCCAAGAGCTGGTGCATGTAGGCCGACTCAGGGAGCTGCTCCCTGTGGACCAGGGAAGGGAACCAAGGTAAGGAGGAGTTAAGGACCCACCAAGTGCTCTGACCCAGGAGCCAGGGAGCCAGTTATCCCCTTGAAGGTATACAGGATCTTGGGTTTTCAGATGAAGAAACTGAGGGCCAAAGGGCACAAGGAAGTTACTTACAAGTCATACCAATCTAAGCAAGTGACTTGGTTCATAAAGTGATTCAGCCTCAATTTTCCAAAATGTAAAATGGGTCAATGGATCCACAGTATCCGTTTCATAGAGATGGGTTAAATGAGTAAGAGTAACATGAATTAAACGACTTAACTCATGTAAAGGGATTAAACACAAATAACCACTGCATTAAGTGTTGACTCTGATTATATTAATAATCATCATCTCCACTCTAAGGAGGAAATGGGACATAGACGGGTGAAGATCACATAATCAAGTGGCAGGATGTCTCAAACTCATCTGTCTGACTTCAAACCCTTATCATTAATCCAAGAAGGTGTTATTCAGTTTTATATTCAGCACACATCTAGTGAGTTCCCGCTCTTGGCCTGACCCTGAGGTATGCAGCACTGAGGACACAGCAATGACCAAGGCAGCTCCAGGCTCTGCTTTTAGGAAGTTCACAGTCCAGTGGGAGAGACAGGTAGAGATGAAAAAGGCACAGGCAGAAAGGTCAGGCCACAGTATTGGAAGCCACAGGAAAGAACGCGGTCTCCAGCCTGAGTGCCACTGAGGGCCATGACAGGTGCTGAGCAGATGATCAAAAAGGTTCAATTTTATTTATTTATTTATTTTTTTGGTGGTGCCGGGGATCGAACTCAGGCCCTTGTGCTTACAAGGCAAGCACTCTAATCACTGAGCTAAATCCCCAGCCCCCAAAAAGGTTCAATTTTAGTATTGGGGCTTGGGGTGTAGCTCAGTGGTACGCAGCTTGCTTAGTGTGTGTGAGGCCCTGGGTCTGATTCCCAGCACCACAAAGGAAAAAAACTAAGTGTGTCATACTGTTGACTGCTACAGAACATGAATCAGAGCGGGCAAGGCTGGAGGTAAAAGGGATGGTGGCAAGACTGGGCAAAGGGGATGTTGTGTGGGTGTGGTAAGGGGAGATGGTGGATCCCGGTCTGTAGGATCACATAATCCCATAATCCCAGTCTCAGAACCTCCAAGCCAGCTCTCTGACCCTGCAGTCTATGGGGACATAGACAATCACAGCCACAGGGAATCCCAGGAGAAGGAAGATGATCTGCATGGCTAGAGCACCAGAGATAAAAGAACTGCCAAGTAACCACTGGCCTCCCCATTCAAGTCAGGGCCCATCCTCACTTGTAGTCAAAGTAGTAACATTTGAGCTGGGCCATGTAGCGCTCGAAGGAGGGGATGTCCTTGCGAAGGATGCTCCACTGGGCGCCGATCTCCAGTATGTCACCTGTGGGTGACAGAGGATGACTAGCTCTTAGGAGGTGACTGTGGTTCCTTCCCTGACCAACAGTGCTGCCATTCTTGAACAAACTCCAAACTACCAGCTGCTCCCCGCCAAACCCCAGAGACACTCACGGGCCAGTATGAGCTGCTGTTTAGTCAGCTTGGTCCCTGTGGTTGGCAGGAAGTTGAGCTCCAGCAGAACTAGCTGATGGGAAGGGAGGAAGGAAGGAAAGAAGATGGGACTTCAAATACAGCTTACTTACCTTCTTCGGCCTATCTTTCCCACCTGGAAAATGGAGCTAAGCATTATTCCTGACTCATACAACTGTTATGAGCGTTAAAATAGTCCTCATAAAACACTCAGAATAGGGCCTGAGCACAGAGCATGTGCTCATTTAGGATTACCTCATATTACGATTATTAATAGCTCCACTGGGAAAATAGAAGACAGTTCCTGACCCAGGAAAATCTAAGAATGTCAGTTCTTGGCAGATCTTCCCCAGAGTTTGGGAAGGAATAGCTGAACTATCCCAAAACCTACACCAGGGATGGTGAGGCACTAATCTCCCAGGTGACCCGGCCGAAACATCATTCTGCAGTAGGCTCAGCGACTTGGTTCAGCCTACTACAGTATATTTATACTCTCTCTCAAATGCGGTGGGTCTGAAGCAACCTGAACCCCATATTCCTGTTTTTCCAGGTTCAGTCTTGCCTCAACAAGTTGGCTGGATCTCCTCCCCACGGATCTTTCACATTCTAACTTGGCCTGGTCTTAAGTGCACAAACCCTACACACCCCGACATCTCAGCCTCTTGTTTTCATCGCTTGGGCCCTCATTCCCTACTTGGTCTTGTCTGGAGCCCGGGATCAGAAAAAAAACGATACCCCATTTTGCCCCTACAATCAGACAGGCCTGTGAGCACCAAAAATTTACCCCCCTCTCAGCTCGGTCATAACCAGTCTTTCCATCGCTCCCTCTCCATCCCCAACCCCATGGGGCTGCTTTCAGGTCGTCCCCAGCCCCTTTTACTTCTTGACCCCTCCAAACCCGCACTACAACTATTCCGGATCTTCCGGCCTTTCGGATCCCGGTCCGCCTTGCTCAGGTGGACACCGAGGACCCGCGGCGGCCCGGAACCTGGCTGTGATTAGACCCTGGAAGCGCCTCCCGCAAGCCCCTGGCTCCGTGGGCGGTTCGACCCCTACCTTGAGGCGGCCCAGCTCTTCCCCGCACTTGCTAAGATTGGGGCTTTTACGGTTCCACTCGCCCTTGAGTTGTTCGTACATGCCGGCCGCGGCCTGCAGGACCGCGCCCGAGGCTGCCGCGGAGCTCGAGACTCCGGCCGCCCCGTTCACCGTCGTGGCCGCCATCTTCCGTGATGCGGCAAACCTCCCGCCTGGTTTACGGCAGCGACGCCTACAAACGCTCGCTCGCCGGCGGAAGTGGGGCCGGGAGGTGGAGCCCAAAACCAGGGGCGGGGCTACGACTGCCCGCCTGCGTCCGCCGAGGGCGGTGTGCGGTCGCGGCCGGAGGGGCCCCCTCGAAGCCCTGCCCTTAAAGAGCATGTCACTTGGAGCTCCGCCTTTACTGTCACTGGAGATGGTGACCGGAAGTCGGTTTGCCCTAACTGAAAATGACAGCTGTCTCGTAGTCCCGCCCTACTCCAGTAGTCAATATGGCCGTCCTGGCTTCAGCCTGTGCGTTCAGAACGCTGCGTTGCTATCTTCGAGGTTCCACAGGCAGCTTCTGTAAGCCAGGAGATGGCGATGTGAAGCCGTTTGCACCGCTCTGTTGTTTATACGGACAAGCTTGCAGAGCGTGGGTAAATTTCCGAAGGGCTAGCAGCGGGGATTTGAACCTAGGTCTCTCAATCACTTTCTCAGAGTATCATCCGTCTCCATTTTTCTCCCATCTCTTAATAAGCACCAACTATTTATAAAAAATCGGTCCTGGTCTGGGGATTTAGCTCAAAGCTCTGAGTTTGATCCCCAGCACCCCCCGCCAAAAAAAAAATCAGTCCTGTGATTTTAAATGCCTGTTAGAAATAAGCCCCCAGGCTCAAATTGTCGGTGCCAGAAAAAATGCACTCAGACACGGAGCAAGAGGTCTCGACAAGGCAAGGTTTTACTTTTGCAAAAGTGGCATAAGCACACCCCAACAATGAGGTACCAGGCGCGCAGGTCGAAGGAGTTTGGCTGTTTTATCCTCAGGCAGGAGGTGGGTAGCTGACCTCTTTCCCATTGGCTGGGTAAAAGGTTCACAATCTATCAGACTGGCTAACTCAGGTGGCACAGGGAGACCAAAAAAGTTACTGAGGGGAAGGAGGGGCGCTAAGCAAAAGGGGAATCTGAAGAACAGAAGGTCCTTGGCTCCTGATAAGCCATCCTTAGTTTTTAGCTGTGCTCGCAGGGTTTGAACTGAGCAGGCAACTTTGTGACTGGTGTGTTCAGGAAGGTTTGTTCAGGGGAGTCCAGAGTCCGAGATAAGGGCAATCACGTTTGATAGAAAGGACAGAGTTTATTGTTTTTCACAAGTCTCCCCTCTTTTTTGTTTGTTGTTTTGAGACAGGGTTTTGCTATGTAGTTCAGGTTGGCCTTGAACTCACTGTGTAGCCCAGGTTGGCCTCCAACTCACCGCCATCCTCCTGCCTCAGCCTCCCAAGTGCTGGGATTACAGGTATGTGCCACCACACCTGGTCTCCTCCCTTTATTATTTATTTATTTATTTATTTATTTACTTCGCTGGTGTTGGGGCTCAAACTCAGGGACCTGCACTTGCTAGGCAAGCACTCTAACCACCGAGCTAAATCCCCAACCCCATCCCCCCCTTTTTAAAACATTGTCAGTCTTTTCTTCAAACTCTTAGTTAAAAAAAAAAAATTAAAAAAAAAATTCCATGAGTAGAGGCTGGGGATTTAGGTCAGTGGTTAGAGTGCTTGCCTAGCAATCTCAAGGTACTGAGTTCGATCCCTGGAACAACAACAACAAAAAAGAAACAACTACAACTCCATGAGTAGGCCCCCACTTTACTCTTCCATCAGGAGCAGTTTAGTCGAATAGGGTGGGGGATATTGTTTGGTAAGGGCAGATTCTACCAGCGTTTGTGTGAGCCCCCTGGCACGAGGAATAACACAGCAACAACCTACAAGAATGACAGCTCCAACTATTTTTTATCAGGGAGGTAATAATAGTAGTGATTATTCCTTTCCATTTATCAAACCATTGTTCAGGGAGGTCAGGGAGTGGATCATTACCACCTGAGTTTTGCATTAATTCATTCTCTAGAGTGGTCAGTCCCTGTAAGGCCTTAGTGATGATTTCATCTGGAGTTGGGTTACTGGGGATGAAGGTGCAGCACTGGACACCTATCGTTACACATACACACCACCTTTTTTTTTTTTTTTTTTTGCCAACATCATACCTAACGCTAGTCTGTTCTCCCAGGCCATCTGACTGGTAGGTCCTAATTGTTCAGAAATTCCTTTTATGGCATCCCTTGTGTAGCTGACAAACCTCTGCTGGTTATAATAATTAATTTATCCAGTCTACATTTTTGTTAATAGTAGACCACCAAAACAGAAAGGATTTAAATCCTGTAGCTATTTGGTTTCAAGACTTGAATTCAGGTTGGGGATTTAGCTCAATTGGTAGAGTGCTTGCCTAGCAAGTGCAAGACCGTGAGTTTGATCCCCAGGACTGCCCCCACCAAAAAAAAGAATTGAATTCATTAGAAACTTCTCTTGGGACAGCAACAGAGTCAATACATATGTCGGGGTCAAATGACCCACCATCCATTAGATCTCTCTTTTCCCAAGATGTTCTGGAATGACTTTGGGGTCTGAATGCCAGGGTGAAAAGGATGGCCAATTGCACCAAAGTACAGGTGCCATTCCATCTATCTGGGAGAGTGCCCAGTAAAGGTCTCCCATGGTACCATCAGACATCTGCCTGGGGTACCCGGAGTGGTGACTTATTTTGGATGGGGTCAAAGGACCAGCTTTCATTGCACCCTGTCATCTAGCCTAAGAATATCACCTCTGCCTCCTGTTGCTCTGTGCACGGGGAGAAGTTGGCATCCTTTTCTGGAGGTTGAATAGTCCTCAGGGGCTGACCCACAGGACCCTTGACTTTGGGAAACAATAGTGATAATGTCGGACAGGACTGATTGTCTCAAGCCATACTGTCCTGGAAGAGGGCCACCATGAGGCCTTGTGGATTGGAATGTCACCACCAAGAAGCAGAGTTTTCCCAATTTTTAAAAAATCTGAATACCTACATCATCCATTGATGCATAGATATTACATTTGCCCAATCAACATCTTTTGTTTCTGTTTCGAGAGCGTCTCACTATGTAGTCCAGACTACCTCAAACTCACAGCAATCCTCCTGCCTCAGCTTGCAAGTGCTGAGATTAGAGATGTGCACCGCCATGCCCACCTGTTTTGATTTTTTTAAATTTTTTTTTGTTTTTTTGCTGTTTTAAATTTTAAAAGTAGGGAATTATATGTCCTCCAACTTTGTTCTTTATTTCAAGATAGTTTTGGCTATTGAGGGTCTCCTAAAATCCGGTATGAATTTTTCTATTTCTACCAAACTATCATTAGGGGTCTCAAAGGGATTGTGTTGAATCTGCATGTCTCTTAGGCTGTTTTGGGCTGGTTTGAGTCCCTTCCCAACCCCAAGTTCATATGTTGAAGCCCCAAATCCCAATACCTCCAAATATGACTGCATTTGGACCCAACACAGGCCCTTGAAAGAGGCAGTTGAGCTAAAATAAGGTTATCAGGGTGGGCCCAAAGCTTGCAATCTGACTAGAGTCTTTATAAAGAGAAAATTGGTCACATACCGAGCCTTTGTTTCCACATCTGTGACATGGGCATAATGATAGAATGTTCCTGTTAGACCTTCATGAGGGTTACAGGAAATAACCCAAGTAAAGGGATCCAAATGGAACATTCTACCTTTGCATTCTCCTTTCCATCATCCATAGGATTGATTTTGTGACAATTGAATCTGAACTGGTGACTGCAGTGACACACCTGCTTGATCATCCTGGGCTACAGGTCTAGGGTACATGTGGCTCCTTATTCCTGCTGTCACCCTAACTGGCCCAGCATCTCTTCCAAACCTGCTACTTCTCCCTGGTCATCTCTGGGTCTTCTAAATGCCTCCCTCTCTCCTAACTCTCCATGGCCTGCAAGCCCCAGACTGTTCTTAGCCTCCAGAGCTTCCTCCTGCCTCCCTCCTTCCCTTCCTCACCCTAGGCTTCAGTCCAGCCCAGCTCCCTTCTGCCCAGGTCTCTGCCCCACTGCCTCCATGGGAAGACCCCGTAGTTACTCTATCCAAAGGCCTGGGAAGGGGCTGGAGTTTGAGGCTACTGGGTGGACTGCCTGTCCAGTCTCCTCTCCCCTTTCCTGATATCTGGATTTCCTCAGAACTGTCCTCCCCACACATGAACAAAAGATTAGAGTGGGATCGATTGCTCTCAGCTCTAGGCATGGGATTTGATTGGCCAATTGAAACTCCACCCCTCTGGCAGTGTAATTGGTAGAGTGGTGATCTTGTGACCCAAATTTGTCCAATCAGAGTGACTGACAGCTTTTGGCTGAGAATAATGGACCCCGAAGCCTTCTGTCTCTGGATAATATTGCAGCCCCAGATGATGAGGATTATTGCCTGGAGCTCAGAGGACCACACTCAGATAGCAGATCAGGGAAAACCACAGAGAAACAGAGCCAGAATTCTGCAGATATTGAGAGCTTCTAGATCAAACTGTACCTGAAGTCTATGGTAACAAAGCCCATAAATTACCATTTCCATGTAGACCACTTAAGTAAAATTTTTACTACTTGCAACTAAAATTAAAATGCTAACCTCTCAGAGTTGCTGCCACCCCACACACCTAAAGCCACTAAATAGATGCTGTCATTCAAATATTTAATGAAAAGGCACCAACCAATCAACCATGCAGGTCATCGCAATGCGCCTGGGTCATGGAGAACCCTGCTAGAACACCCCACGGAGCGGCTGGGCTCACGGGGCCCAGATCCAGCTTGACCTGACTGTAGCCATCTTGAATTGTAACTGTGACATTGCCGCTGAGGAATCTGGGCCTGTTTCCCGCACTGCATAGTTTTCCAGGATGCTATAGATAAAACCACGAGTGTCATGTGGAAATGTCCACCTGAACCCTGGCCTCACTACCAGGGATGTGCTGACATCTTTGGCAGGAGCCTGAGATGGACTAGGTACATTCTGGCTTGGATGAAGTCTCTTTTGTCCTGACCTCTATATAACGTCACTCCATCTGACCCAAGTTGTGGGGTCCCCCGTTCTTGCTGCCACCCAAGACCATGATTTTATCAGCAAATCCTCAATAAATTGCATTCTGTGCAATCCTGGATCTGCTGGCCTCTCTCTTAGGTTTCATGGCAACTTTCAACTACAGTAGGGTCTGTTCTTTTACCTTGATTATTTGTAGAACATGACAGACACACAGAGAACCTGATATTTGCCAGCCGCCACACAGTTACACACCCACACAACAGTACTGGGGACTGAACCCATGAGGAGATCTCTTAGGGCCTTTGCAGTACACTACATCCTTTTTTATCTTGAGATGGGGTCTGACTAAGTCACTAAATTGCCTGGGTTGGGCTTAAACTTACAATCCTCCTGCCTCAGCCTCCTAGAGTGCTGGGATTACAGGTTTATACCACCAAACCCAGTTAAATTTTGATATTTTGAGGACCTGTGCACCTGTTCTGATACAAATCAATGAAACAGGAACCCTTCTGAAGATTCATGGCTGATCCTGAAATAGAGCTTTATTTGGGTCTGAATGAGAAGTGAAGAACATTCAAGCAAAACCAAGAAAGGCCTGGGTGGGGCCAGGCTGCATTTCCAAGACGGGCTACCAGGAGAAGCCTAAGGGTGGGCGAGGGGTCAAGGCACGCCAGAGGCTCAGGTCAGTCACTCCCTTCCTGCAGCTTCCTCGGCTTCAGACCTGTCCCGCTCTTCCTCCTTTAACCGAGTTTGGAGCTGGTGTCGCCCCTCATCTGTGATGAGCCGCTTGAGGAGTAGGAGAAGTAGGACTCTGAGGGGATTGCGGCATTCATCTTCCAGAGGAATGTGTTCCAAGCGTTCACCAGGAGGGGCCACAGGAGGCAGAAGGCGATGTAGACGATCACCAGGCCCACGAACACACTGGCTGACCACTGAGGGCACCGGGAGCTGGCGTGGGTGTGCAGCCCGAGGCCCCTGCCCCCCAGCAGGCGGCTCCCGCAGTCACTCACAATGGCGATGGAGAGGGCCCTCCCGAAGCTGAGCGGGAGCCCGTGGATGTGCAGCAGGAAGATGAGCTGGTAGTCACAGTACGTGCTGCTGTCCACGCCTCTGGGGGGGAGGGGCCCAGGGTTGGGGAGCAGCTGGGTGTGCCCCACGGGACGCCACCACCCCCCACTCAGCCCATGCGCCTGGCTCACCGGTTGCTCACTAACACCTTGAAGAAGAATTCAGGCGAGACGATGCTCTGGGGGATGGTGTCATGGCATGGGGAGTTCTGCAAACACAGCCACCTGGAAGCCAAGTTCAGGTTCTTCTGCGGTCAGCCATGCCCAGTGTGTGCAGACCCTGATTTTCCATCCAGCCCACACACCCCACTGTAGTCTTAGGCCTCTGCTCCTCCACTCCTTCATCCATTCATCCAGTGATGCTGCCTGATCACTTGCCATGCAATAGGCTCTTGTTATTTATTTTTTTCTGAGACAAGGTCTTGCTGTGTAGTTCAGGCTGGTCCTGAATTCACCATGTAGCCCAGGCTGGCCTCAAACTTGTGTGGATTCTCCTGCCTCAGCCTCCTGAGTGTTGGGACCATAGGAGTGTGGTGCCAGGCTGAGCTGTGGTTTATTCATTCACTCCCTCCCACCTTCATATCCCCATTATGTCCCAACCCTGTTCCTGTCTAAACTTATGCTGACTAGGGACTGTGTACCTATCATGTGCCAGGCCCTCATTCATTCCTGCCTGTCTTCACTCCTTTACCCCGAAAGTATAGCTTGAATACTTCCCAGATACAAAGTCACAAGCCCGGGGTGATAGCTCAAGCCTGTAATCCCAGCACTTGGGAGGCTGAAGCAGGAGAATCCCCAAAAGTTTGAGGCCAGCCTGGCTTCTCGGCCTTTTGGCTAAAATCAAGTGAGGCCAGCCTGGCCTCAAAGCGAGGCCTTGTCTCAAAAACAAAACAAACAGACAAAAAGTCACATCTTTTTTCATTCTCTTCTTTGTTCATTATTCAGTAAACACAGGGTGGAGGTGGCTCTGTGAAGGCAGCTAGTGCAAGGTTGGAGAGATCTGAGCTGTGTGTCTTGCCATGTGTGGCCAGAATCGAACAGTGCAGTCAGGGCAGCTAAAGGACCCCGGGAAGCCAAAGGGTTAGACATCTGCTTCTGCCTTCTTCATGCCCTCAGGCAAAAAACACAAGAAGAAAAACCCAGAGGCCCCTGTCAATTTTGCACCATTTCCAAGGAGTGCTCTGAGAGATGGAAGACAATGTCTGGGAAAGAGAAATCTAAGTTTGATGAAATGGCAAAGGCAGATAAAGTACATTATGATCGAGAGATGAAAGATTACAGATCAACAAAGGGAGACAAGAAGAAAAAGGACCCTAATACCCCCCCTGAAGACCGCCATTCTGATTCTTCTGGTTTTGTTCAGAATTTCACCCCAAGATTAAATCCACAAACCCTTGTATCTATTGGAGTCTGTTTTAGTTATTTTTTTTGTTGCTGGGACAAAATATCTGACATCCAAAGTTAAAGGAGTAAAGCCTTATTTGGCTCACAGTTTGAAGAGGTTTCAGTCTGTAGTTGGCTGGCTCCAAGCAGGGTGGCCTAGCAGAGGGGAAACCACTCATAGCAGGCAGATGGAGGCAAGGTAAACTGAGGACTTTAAGAGTTTCTGGGGCTGGGGATTTAGCTCAGTGGTTAAAGTGCTTGCCTATCAAGCACAAGATTCCCGGCACCAAAAAAAGAAAGAAAGAAAAAAAAAAGAGTTTCTTTCTGCCTTTATATCTTATCCAGGCTGCCTGCCCTTAGGCAGGTAGCACTCCCACCCTTAATCCTAGCACATTTAATCCTACATTACATCCTCCATCCCAGCAGAATTATGCCAAGCCAATCAGCAGACTAATTTAATAACCACACACTCTAGATCCAGCCACCTTTTAAAAAACCCCACCTATGACTGCATGAGGCTCTGGGGGGACATCTAGACATAAGCCATAACAGAGACAGGGCCAAAAAGCTGGGTAAGATGTGAAACAATTTAAGTGACAGCAAAAAGCAGCCATATATCACCAAAGGGGCAAAGCTGAAAGTATGAGAAGGATGTTGCCCACTATAAGTCTAAAGGAAAGTTCAATGGCACACGGTGCCCCATTAAAATTGCCTAAAAAAAGGTGGAAGATGAAGACAAAGAAGAGGAAGAAAGGGAATAAAAAACTTGTTTCTCTATCTCCTTGTGACTCCCTTAGAGTAGGGCAGTGCTGTGACCGACCGTCTCTTCTTTCAGATGCATCTGCTGCCGGCACTAGGTTTGACTATGGAATTTGACCCCATAATGTTGTAGTCTCTCAAAGTGTTCTAGATGTTGTCAAGGGTTGACATGATGTGGCCATAGGTGTCCAGAGCACTGGGAGAAACTCTATCAAAGTTGTACATTTTTGGGGTACTGGGGATCAAACTCAAGGCCTTGCACTTGCTAGACAAGCACTTTTACCACTGAGCTAAAGGCCCAACCGCAAAGTTGTACACTTGTCTCAACATTTTTAAAATGAAAAGGCACTCTCTGTGTTCTCCTCACTCTGTGCACTTTGTTATTGGTGTGACAAGGCATTTGAAGATGTCACTGGAATTTTTTAAAATTTGTAAGGTGGTGTTAACTATATGGTTATTGGCTAGAAATCCTGAGTTATCAACTGTACATATCTAGACTTGGAAGTGCTGGAACTACAGGCATGTGCACCATTACTCCTGGCATCTTGTTTTTGGATATAGTAACCTAGCATCCTGCTGCCCTTCTTAGCTAGGGCCAGGGGGTGGGGGTTAGGTAGCATCAGAAGTTTGGTTTTTTTGTTTTCAGTTAAGTGCAGTAGGTAGAAATTATTTTTAAACAAACAGTAGAACTCTTCATTGTTAACAAAGATCCACTGCATCAATGACCGCTCAAGAGCCTTCTGTACTTAAAAACAATTTGCAACATTGTCATTTTTTATATGCTTAGAATACTGAAACATTTTGAAAGTAAAATAAACAGTATTACATAAAAAAATAAACACAGGCTGAACACTGAGGAGGTGCAAGTCTGTTAGCTTGTTCATTCCCTCACTGCCTTCGTTTATGAAGCTCATAGCAGCCTTTGCTTCCTTCCACTGAAACAAAAGCAGTTAAGGAGAATCTTTTTTTTTTTTTTTTTTTTTTTTTTGGTGCTGGGGATTGAACTCAGGCCCTTGGGCTTGCAAGGCAGCCACTTAAACCACTGAGCTAAATCCCCAGCCCCAAGTTAAGGAGAATCTTTATACGTGTTTGTTCCTCCACTGTTTTATTCATCCATTGATACATCTATTTAACTGTCAATAAATGCCTACAATGAATAAATTAGTT